>CATIWM010595395.1:0-12218 GCA_949671775.1 Mallotus repandus | reverse complement strand
TATTATGGGTATTTTATTTAATTATGTGGGAGTTCTGAAATTATTTACTAAAGTAAATAATTCATTTGTTGTAAAATTATTATATATATTTAATATTTTTTGTAGTATTAAATTAATTTGAAATTATCTTTTATTAAAAATTATTTCTTGATTTATCTTTGACTTCTTTAAATTTTCTTTTTATTTGATATGGGTGAGATTTTAGTATTTCTAGTACTTAATTTTTATTAAAATTTTATTTTAATATGTGAGGCAAATATTTCTTGCAAATAGGGTGAGAATTAGAAAATTTTAGATTATTTGCTAAATATTTGCAAGTGTGTGAATGAATTTTGATTATTATTTTGTACTTAATAGTTAATCATACCTTTAAGAGTGAATAAGTATGATGTGTAATTGAGTTTTCTTGAAGTAAAAATATTTTGATTGTTTTCTAAAGAGTTTTCTAATGCTTTAGAGTTTTAAATTGATAGGACATTTTTTTTTATTTTGTGCTTCATAACTTTAAAAATTTAATGTGTATTAGTTTCTCTCCATTACACACTGTGTAATTTGTGAAATTAAATTTTGAAATTAATAGTAAGAAAAACTGTGTCATATAGTTCACAGTATTCGAAAGGAAATTACTCATTAGTAATCTTTGTTTATTTACTTTGTGTGTTTGTGCGATAAATGTTAAAATAATCTTTTATAGATTATTGAGGAGTATGAGATTGACTAAACTTTATTTTTGGGGATTATAATAATAAATTAGTCTTATACATTTTGTATTGATTTATTATGATTAGTGGTCTATTTTAACTTATAGATTGTTTTAATATATGTAAATATATCATTCTTAATTAAATGTTAACGTATTGAGATGGTTTATGTATTTTTCAAATATTAATTTTATGAGATTGAGGATTGTTGCACTTGTGAAATTAAAATTGAAATTCTGCATGGTGCAACAATGAATGGTTTAAAGAAAAATATAAGTTGGTGCATTTATATTTGTTGACTAGTGGAAGATAATTTATATTTTCTTGTCCACTTTACAAAATACTAAATGGAGGTGTTTAATTTCTCATTATTAACGGTTTAGAGAATTTTATTTACTTTGATATTTATGGGAATTGTTAATATTGAGATAAAGTGATATTTATCTTCATCTAAAATATTTAAAACATTTTATGTGGGGTTTGAGAAATTATCTTTTGCGTGAGAGTATCAAATAGATACATACTTAAAGATAATTATATATGGGCTAAATGTGCCACTTGTTATTATTTGTGGAGTTATAGAACAGAGTCTATTCTAAAATTTTAGATGTCATGTTTTACTTATGGGCATATTTGGTGTTATTCTTGTTTAAAAATCAACAAGTATTTTTGAGCATATGGTACTTAAATGACCAATTGTGAACATTATTGTAAGGAATTTAATTAGTGATGAGTTATAAGATTAGATTGCATAATAGCATTAATTGTTGATTCACTAATCAAATTATACAAATACATGATGTTTGTTAGAGTTATGTACATTTTGTGAATTTTTAATTCACTTGATTAGTAGGAGTTTGTTGTTTATGGTTAAATACTTGCATTAAGTATCTCCATATGCATTGATCAATGGGAATTTATTGTTTGTAAATTTCTACATGCGTTTACTATTATCATATATATGCATGTGAGATGCATATTTATATGTGAATATGATATGATTTGATGATTATCATTTTATTTTGATTTTATAAATATATATTGAGTGATTGCATGTTATAAATTATAATCAAAGTCTTAAGACATTTGGGTTCTCGTCTTAAGCATGACCAATGATTATTATAAATATTTATTTTATGTTTCCGGAAACGAGTGGTGGTGTTTAGCCAGAAAAACTTAAGACATTTGTGTTGTGGTCTTAAGTATGGTCTTTGGTCATTATATAAGTGTTTCCATTTGAGTTTAGGAAGCAATAGTGCGGGGGTTCCCATTTGTGTTTTTGGAAACAATTAGCTTTTCAAAGCTTGTGAATTTCTCTTGCTTTTGTAAGCATGTGTGTGTTAAAGAGAAATTATTGTGAGGACTGACAATGAAAAATGAAAATAGCATATTGATCACATTTGAGTTGCTATTTTCTTGCTACACTTCCATACCATAATCCATGTTAGTTAAGTCATTTATATTTGTGACTATGGATTGACTTTATGTTAATAAATGACATGATTACCGCTATGATCCAATATAGATGATTTAATGTGGACCGAATTATTATAAAGGTGCATTTTCCTTAAACTATATGTTTTTCAAAATTTATGGCCACATTTGTGTTTGTTGTTCAGTCTGGAGTCGTTTTATAAAAGTTTTTCAAAATTATTAAAAATTCACAATTTATGTTGCCCAAGTGAGAGAATATTAGAAATTTTATTATATTTTGGGCTGCGATTAATTGTTAGATGTTTTGATTTGTGAAAACTGATTAAACAAATATAATTTAAGAGAATGTGTGGAGAAGCCCAATTTGTGTTTAAAGTGATCATTTGTGTTATGGGCTTATATGTACCTTTATAGGCTGGTATGGTAAGACGGTGAGTGTAGGCCTAATCCTACTAAGGTACCTAGAGAATTTTCTATATAAATAGGCTAAAGTCCCCTTTCCATCCTACGTATCTAATTCTAGCTTGTCCCATTGATAGCCGCCTTTGTGTGAGGAGGATTAGAGAGGAAGATCTAGTCTTCTATTTTCTTAATACTAATTATTTTATTTTATTGTTTATGGTGTAGTAATGATTCAAAGAAGAAATCTCTGAATTGAACATGAAACAGGTACGCGATTGCTTCCACTCAATATTAATAGTTATATTGTTGGTGTTTTAGATTTATGTACTAGATCTTTACAGGCCTTCCCCATCCAAAATCAAATTCATAAAATGGAAGCTTACACATACTAGTTGCTATGTAAAAATCTCTGTTCCCTCCTTCAAGCAAGCTTCCCATTTCTTTGAAAGATTCACATATAGCCAAGAAAGCATTTTCTTCTTTAAGTTTCTCCAAATAATTTTCATTGAATCCTTTCATGCCTTTCCTCATTTGAACAACCAAGCTTGCTAATTCGATCTCGCTTCCTGTTGCTATTGAAACATAGTGCCCCAGCAGGTTTTCAAACGTGCTTTCTGACAACGGAGGCACCATCCTTCTTCTTATATTCACAGCTTGAGCTAAAGCTGATGGATTTGAGTTGTTTCTTCTTAATCCTGATGCTTTCATTCTACATCTCCAAATTAAAGCTGTTACAGCTTCCACTCTTGTCGGACGGTTAACACTTTCACTAGCAGCTTTTTCCTGAAGGATAGCAATCTTTGAGGCATCAAAGATAAATCTTTTTGTAATGCATTTCTCTTGATTCAACTTGAAACCTGAACTTATAAAGGGGAGATTATTCTGTGGCGAAAAGATTGTTGATGCGTTAAATATTGGAAGCTTAGATTCCTCAGCTATAGATGGTGACCCAAGAGCTGTGGCTACCCAAAAGTTCACAAATGAACAAGTTGTGCTTGCATCAACTATCTTGTGTGACATAGACACCTCGAGGGATATTTCACCATAGGAAAAATAGGTGGCTTGGGGGTAATAAGTTACCAATGTAAGCTTCTGAAGAATCGGAATCGATGAGAATGAACTTTTTTGTCTCCTGGAAGTCAGTTTTTTCAAGAAACTTTTCAAGAATGCAATTGACTTTTGCTTCAACAAAAATAGCTCCATCATCAATGCAGTCAACAAAGGTATTGTCTCTGATTCTACCTGCAAGTGGATAGAATCGAGTTAAGGTTTCAGAAATAGATGCCCTCAGTTTTAAGGTTTTCTCAGAAATTGTAAGATTGTGTTGATCAGAGCAACCATTTACAACATAGAAGAGAACCATAGAACCATAAACTGGAGGTGAAAATTGATCCATAAGGCATAGCTTGATATTGCTTAGATGAAGGGGGGGTTGGAAAAGATGGTTTAATGGTTTCTTTTTTAATGATTTCTACATTGATTTCCATAGCTATCTTGATATGAATTATGTCTTTTCTAGCTAGCAGCTCCACTTCAAATCAAGGCAGCTTTATTTTCAAGTCACTATTTATGGTTACAGAATACTAGTTGGAATACAACTGCCACACAATCATCAACCTTTACACCCAATGTAGATGAATGATACATTTTCTACGTATTTTAACTTTATTCAATGAGAATGTGTATATGTATTGTAAAAGTGCAATACACTTGAAAGTTAGGAATCCACCGTTAGATGAAAAATACTTCACTAAAAATTAATCTAATGGATATCATTATTTTTTAAAATAAAAAATAAAAATTGTTATGAAGATAAAAATGTTTATTTATCTTTAATTGAAAAATATATTGTTTTTAATCAAATAAATGTATTATGCTCTTATAGTTCTAAAAAATACTTTATTTTTTAAATTAATTCAATATAGTATTTTAAATATAAATTTGAATTATAATGGGACGCCTGCATTTAAAATATCATATTTAATAGTTAGATCCATGTATTTTGAGTATTATATAATTGGCTGATAAAAAAATATAAGAGTATATGAATTGCAAATCTAACTATACATTGCTAAGGAATTTAAGATCAAATGGTCTAATGCTTAGTTGATAATGAATGTTGTAATCAAGTCGTCCTCGAGCTAAACTAAAATAAAATCTAACTACACATTTTAACTATTCTATATATAATTGGCTGATAAAAATATATCCAACACCATTTTATATTAAACACTCATTTTAGTGGTACTTAATCAATTTATGAGTGTATATATATATTAAACACTCATTTTAATGGTGCTATCAACTTTTACTTGCACGTTGTTGCAAAATTAAAACATGTAAATATTGATACAACTTGGCCATAGTCGAAAGATTTGGTATATTATTTTTTATTAATTAGTTTCAATATTTAATAGCCATAAATTTTTTAACTAATTCATGTTAAATTAGATAGATCTCATAAAGGCATAAAATTCTTCTAACACTTATTTTTTTAATATATAAAATTTAAATTTCAAAATTTTATTTTAAAAAATTCAAATTTTTAAGTCACTTATATTAATTGATATATTTAAATATTTTCAGGAAAAAACCCTAGTCGCTGGGTTGAGAGTCCGCCCTTGAAGACTCTCACAGTACCTCCGTCAGCCAGGCGGCATCGTTAGGCCGCCCTAGCCTTCACTTCTGAAATGGACTATCTAAGTCATTCTGCCATGTTTGCTCTGATTAAGTCTGCTCCAAAACAGTCATACACAGTAGTTGTTCAAGTAGAGCAAGGGGTTCCGCTTCTTCTTGAAGTCAATTTTGCAGTTAACATGGGTGGAATCATCACCATCAAAATCAATCAATAGGTACATGAAAAACAATTATCTGTTTGTCAACATGCTCTCATAGCATAGATCATTCTTTCGAAAAGGGAATTGCCATGGAAGCTTAAAGAATTAAAGAAGAAACTTTCTTCTGTTTGGGGGCTTTCATCAAACTAGAAATTAATTTCTTTGGGTCGGGGTTTTTATCATGTGATATTGACTTCCAGTGATGAGAAATCTGCAGTTTGGGGTCGAGGATCGATCGTTTTGAAACCAGGCATGCTTAGACTTCAACATTGGACTCCAGACTTTGATCCTACTGATCAAAAGTCCTCCAATACTCAGCTTTGGGTTCTACAAACTTCCATGGAAATACTGGCATCTGCAGATCCTCACTTCGATTGCTAGTGGAATTGGAGTTCCTCTTAAGATTGATAATGCTACAATTAATGGTGAATTTGGTCACTATGCCAGAATTCTTATTGATATTGATCTTTCAAAAAAATTACCGAAGAATTTATTAGTTGAGCGAATTGGCAAAGCTTCTTCATTAATGTTGTCTACGAGAATTTGCCTCTTTTTTGCAATATTTGCTCTAACATTGGACATGAGCCTCATGATTGTAGATTGGGCAGAAATCATTACAGACAGAACCTCAGTTATCAAAGCATGAATCATGTCTAAAGAAGGAGGAAATAAAGAAAATATAAAAACAGAAAGTTACATCGGAAATCTCAGTTACCAATGCCTTCGACCTGTTGAAATGCAACTTGCCAATTAACGTTGAGCCACCTCAAAATGATCCTGCAGAATTTAACTCAACTCAGATTACTGAGGATGCTCTTTTGACAAACCAATCTACATGCACTGCCATATAACGAGATTCAGATCATGATAAACAGATGAATCCTACTGCTCTTAATCTGATTACATCTTCTGATCATGTTGATGCTTTTGCTTTGAATGCAACTTCAGATCATGGTTTTGATCTATAGGTTTTACCTGTCAATGACCCACAATATGATGATTTGGACAGACGTAATGATGCTAGTAGAGTTGTAGAGAATATTGCTCTAGTGGAAAAGACTGTCCCTTCTCCTCATGATGATGTAGGTCCTCAACCCGTTTTAGCTATCAATGGCCCTCCTTCTACAAGCACATTTAACGATGTCAGTATATATGCCAAGTCTGATGCTAACCGTTAAGCTGTGACAACGGTTCCATCTGTCTATGAGGAAGAAAACTTCTCTAAGGTAGAGGTCTCTTAGGTTGATATTATGGATTCTGAAGAACAGTGGACTACGGTGCAATGTAAAAAATCCCAATCCGAACAAAAATATAAGGTTACTCTATCTAAAAGAATTTCCAAGAAACCATCGAAGCTTGATCTATGAAGGGTTTTAAGGCTTGGTGTTTTAGCATCTTTCTTGTTATTCTGCTAATTTTGACTTTTATAGTAGAAGAGTCAAATTTTAGTTTGGTTAGCTATGTTGGAGGCTTCTGCCTCTTTTATTTTATTTTATTTCTTTTCTTGGTCTCTGTATTTCCTTTTTCTCTTTATTTTTAATAAATCTTGAACTTTAAAATGATTTTTGAACTCCAACATTTTACTTTAAAAAAAATCTTTTATATTAACAAATGTTGGTATATCAATTTAGGCAGACTATGAAAAAAATTTCCATCATCTATAATGTAGGTGATTAATTAGCTAGGGTGTAGATGATTAATTAGCTAGATTTTGATATTCTCTAATGTATATGATCCACATGCAACATCTTTAGACTTCGTCAATGATTTTGATGTTTTCCTTAATTACATAGTAATACCAATAATCGTTGAAATGAATAGATAAAAATTAGTTTCATTAATTTTTATTTTAAATTTAAACTGTAATATATACAATTGCGTTGAATTAATTGTTAAATTTTTTTTATTATTTTTATAATTCTATTCAAATTAAATTAAATTAATTAAAATTTAATGAATTTTGAATATTAATAATTTAAATAAAAAAACTCGACTACGCCTATATTCTAATCAAACTAAATGAGTTTAACATAAAGTAAATTGTAATATTCATTAGAGATCTTATTAATTTAAGGGGTTGAAATTTGTAGGTGAGGCATTTTTTCTATATTGTCTTTATTTGCATGTCAACTCTCCTCCAACATCACTTAATTACCATTTTTTTTCCTGTTTTAAATTAATGTCTCGCTCAGAAAGTAGAGTATATGATTTTCTTCAACGTAAGACAAATTTTAATTACTTACACAAATTTTTTTTCTTTGCTTCCGTGAGTGATTGCTTGTATTCCAAATCATAAAATGTTGAATATTCTAAAAAGATCAAATCAATCACAATGCTAGCTTACATCTTAGATTTAAGTTGTTTATAACAAAATATAAATTACAATGCTTGTATGTTGTAACAAATTTATTTATTTATTTTTAATTTTTAATATGAGTCAAGAACATTTTAATAATACGTCGCATGTAACAATATACTATACATGTCGAGCCACATCCATGTTGGTTCGTGGCATGAGTGTGAATTATTGAATAGACAAGACGTAGCAAGGAAAAAAAGAAAATCAGATACAGTCAGATATAGGTATTATGGAGGTCAACATGAAGATCGTGAAAAAAGCTATCATAAAACCATTATAAGCAACCCCAAATCACCTTAAAATTTACAAGTTCTCCTTATTAGATCAGTTATCTTATGCAGCTTATGGATCTATGGTTCTGTTCCACTCGATGAATAAACCTTTCTCTATTACTGAAACATCTGA
This sequence comes from Mallotus repandus, assembly GCA_949671775.1. Lineage (NCBI taxonomy): Eukaryota > Viridiplantae > Streptophyta > Magnoliopsida > Malpighiales > Euphorbiaceae > Mallotus > Mallotus repandus. Next base: position 4,080 of record CATIWM010595395.1, on the reverse strand, counting down.
TCTACTAATGAGATCATTATCCGAACCTCTGATTGTATTCTACCCGTTAGTCGGTAGAATCAGAGACAGTTCCATAATCGAATGCAACGACAAAGGGGCTGTTTATCTTGAAGCACGAGTTGATGGCTATCTGTCCAAGCTTCTTAAAAATCCTGATAATCGGATGATCAGAAAATTCATTCCTGTCGAGTGTACATCCAATCCTTGTCAGGATGGCAAACGGGTGGTCCTTTGTTGTTTGTTGAAGCTGCCCTTTTTTTTTTGGGTGTGGTGGGCTGGCGATTGATGTATGCATTTCACACAAAGTGGCAGATGCTAAAACATGTTGCACTTTCATCAATGGCTGGGCAGCCACAGCTCTTCGGATTGAAGATGAAGCTCTCCAACCCACCACAAGCATGAACGAACAATAATAATTCATTGAATGTTTTAATAATAACAATAATAATAATAACCTTTATGGTTTATTTATTCTTTTAAACTTGTTGGAATATATATAATTGATTAAGTATAAGACAATTGAAATATATATATACTTATAGAAGTACATATATTCCATTTCAGAAAAAAAATTTCTTCAATATTTTTTAGTAAATCAATATTTTTTTAAAAACTCAGTTATTATTGTACATTCATCATTACATCATCTCTAGTCTCAATCAAAACACTACTAAATGAACCACAAATTAAGAATCAATTAAACCATAATAATGTCTATATCTACATACTATATATAAAAGCTGAGTACGCAGAATTTGCCACCTCATATTCGTTGTGCCTAGGTTGTGCCATATGTTAGTTTGAAAACATCACAGAGAAGCTGAGATGTTGAGAGCCCATCCATTGGTTACTCTGTGTTGTTTTTAATAATAAAGTAACCAAAGAGACTTGGTTGGGTATTCAACTCTCCACTTCCCATTGCCTCCAAAAAAAAAAAAAAAAAAAAAAAAAACTCTCCACTTCCCACAATAGCTAAAAAGTCTTTTTCTTTTCCTCTTCCCCTTCAACATAATATTTTCTTATTATTTTATTCTTTTACCCACTCATCGTTGTTGTCACCTTCAGTTCCATATCTCCTCCGCTAGCACTATCACCACCACCATGCAAGCCCTTCAATCCCCAACTCTCCGACAATCCCCTCTAGGTTTTTCCCACAAGAGCGCCCACAATGTAACGAAGCGGCGGCTTGCGAATAAGGTTTCTTTTATCACTGCAACGTCTACAAACAACACTACTGTAGCAGCTCCAAAGCAAGAGAAAGACCCTAAAAAAAGGGCGGTGATTACTGGTATGGGATTGGTGTGTGTGTTTGGGAACGATATTGATGTTACAAATGTGATTCAAACCATTAACAGCTAGTAAGAAGTGGTCTTGATGAAGTGCTAGTCAGTTCCTTGTAGGAACTGTCATTGGTGACTCTCATTTAGTGGGATCATGATCCCACGTTTTTATGTAGTGTCCTGGTTTCTAGGAGTTTAGTTTGTTTCAGTTTTGCTATTTATTGGTTCCTCAGTTATGTTTCAGATGTATGTCTTTGCTTTTTTCATCAAATAAACGGTTCACTTCTGTTCTTGCATAGTGTAACCTGTTATATCTTCTACAATCTTTAAGTTTTACTCTAACAAATCCCCCAAGCACCACCATGGGCACTGCCCCTTCTCCTTACTGTATATCTCTCAACAGACCTCATATTTGGATGGCCTATGTTGAGAGGGTCTACAGTAACTGATTCCACCAACTCGGGAGCCTCATTGACAGACTCAAAAGGCACACATTTATCAACCTCTGCTCTCAAACTCTCACCCGTCGTTAATTGACCCATTTTGAAGCCGGAATCGCTAATCTCTGTCTGCATGTTAGGGCTTAAGAAACTTGGAAATTTTGAAAAAAAAAAAATTGAGAGAAGAATAAGGAAATGAGGATGGGTAGATGGGGGGATGATGGTGTTTGTAACAGGTCTCAAAGAGAGGCCAGAAACTTGTGAGAGCAAAAGTGATCCAGTGCTTGCTTTAGACGTGGACGTAAGTAATTGAAATTTATGTACATAAATCACTTTTTTTTTTTTTTGGAAATGGTATATAAATCACTTGTATTGACCAATTCATGTGTATTGAACTTAATAATTACTATTGTATTATATTTTTATTAATTACATATAAAATAAGTATATGTATATAGCGGGAGGGGAAGAGAGGCTGCCAAAACAAAAACGAAGGGGAGAGGGAGAAGAGAGAAAATAGCGGGAGAGGGAGAAGTGTAAGTTAGATTATTGATGATTTTTTTTTTGGGTTTTATTTTGGTCAACTTATTTTAATGCACTACTTATATATATTATAACTAAATACAAGCAATGAGTACTGGTAAAGTGGGTAAACATTGTAGATTCTGTTACATCACATTTCCAGTTCAATCCCTGTAATAAGCCTTTCATTTTTTTTAAAAATCCTCTTTTTCTTTTGGAAAAGTTTTTATATAAAACATAAAAATTATCTTTTAGGATAAAGTTGAATATTTTATTTTTTTAAACTTGAGTTTGTTTAATTTTTTTAATATTAATTTTGTTTAACATGACGTCAACTAAAAAGCAAAAGAAGCATTTTCTTTAATTAACTTTATATTGTTTCCTTAAAAAAATTAACTTCATTTTGTTTAATAGCTTATATAATAAAAAAATTTGTAAAATTTTTATTAGGTTGAAATTTAAAATTCTCTTTTTTTTTTTTTGAAAATTTTTAATATTATAAATATAAAAATTATTTTTTATGACAAAGTTGAATATATCGTCATATAATAAAATGAGTTATGACAAAAGGATTTCATCATTTATATTTTTAACCAATTAGTGATGTAGTTGTATTATTTGTTAGTTTTAAATATAAATATTTATGATAAAATTGTTTTGTCATGTATTACCAACTAATTAGGACAAAATTATATGAATTATCGTAAAATATAAATTATTGTGACAAACCAACATTGTCATTTATTTGGTAAATTGATTATTGACGAAATATTATTTTGTCACCCTTCAAATTGACATGTGTGACGGTAAAAATTGTGAATAATTATTATTTTTTCGTCTTCATAAAATTTGCCTCCATATTTTTATATTAAATTTTGTTTCCAAATAAAATCACGACGATAGTGCATGCATCATCTCAAAAAATAAATAATAAAGACTAAATAATTTCGTCACTTATCAATTCAACTAATTACTGATGAAATAATATTGCGTCATTTAAAAATTAATATTTGTGACAATAAACATTGTCATCAATTCATATTTTATTGTCCCTAAAATATTTGCCTCCAAAATTTTGACGTAATATTTTGCCTTCAAATAAAATGGTGACACATATCGATGACGAAATAATATTCTCATGAATTTGGTCAAATAATAAATGACAAAAAACGACACCTTCATAAAAAATAAAAAATAAAAAATAAAAAAATTTATTTGACACCAAATATCATCATTAATTACTTTCAATTAGTCATTGAAATATTTCTCTTCAAAATTTTGCTCCAAAATTCTACCTCTCAGAGGTTCTATGACGAATTTCTTTTTACCGTCATGAAATGTGCATATTAGTGACGACATAAAATATATATTGTGACAAAAGCAAAGGTCGTCACAAAAGTTAATGTTATAATGACGATTATGAATTTCGTAACTTTTAATTGACAAAATGTGACAAAATATTGTGCGTGTCAAGAAAATTCGTCATAAAATGTGTGATTTCTTATAGTGACGCAGCAATTGTGAATGGAAGAAAAGCAATAATTTGATGAAGTTATGCGAAGGTGATTTTTTATGCTTTATGTTTTTACCTCTGTTGCCGCTCAATACAGCACCGTGCAAGGCCGTTTTACCATTGGGACCGCCATACGCAACTGATTTGCAAGTATTCAAGATTGCGATGACGACATACAAGTACCCTTTTTCAGCAGCTAAGAAAAGTGGAGTTTCTCCACAATCATTAGCAGGATAAAGAAAATGAGGATCGATGCGGGTCAATAACTTCACAACGTTTATATGATTATTTCGAGCTGCTTCATGCAAAGCCATGTCTTTCCTTT
>CATIWM010595233.1:0-13395 GCA_949671775.1 Mallotus repandus | reverse complement strand
TGATAATTTTTTGTCAATTTATGAAATTTTTTAATGTGATAAGTGGGTGTCCTTTTTTTTATTATTGGTACTTGATGTGATTCTTGGATTTTATTATTTTTTATTATATTATTTTTAAATTTATGAGTATGGTGCTATGAGTATAAATAAATTTTTATAAATAGATTTTTATAGATTCATGGTTCTCGTTGATTTGGTAAGTGTGTTGTGATTATTTTGGTTGTTTCGATTGCTTTCAATAAATATTATTTATTATTTTATTTGATTATTTCAGTTATTTTTATGATTATTTTTGTTGTTTTAATTATTTAGGTTGTTTTAATTTTTTTTCTAATATATAAAAACAACGTATTTTTTAATTATTTTTCGAAAAAATCCAAAAAAAACTCAAAAATATTTTTCTCAATTTTTAGACCAGGTCTAGCTGTGTATTCGGTTACATTCCCACGTAAAAATAGAAAATTAAGATCACTATTGTATTGTGATTGGCATTTGATATTTTATACAATTGTGTACATTTATTTAAATCGCTTCATATATTTTTGTTTTGGTAAACGCATTAATTCATATTACAACAAAATATAACCTTAATTGTTTAAAATTATTGAACAAAAATGGTAAAACTTAAATTTAAAATGATAAGCCAGAGAGTGAATTTAACTCCCAAATGCTAATAATCACTAATCCTCTTAATTAGCAAAAATATTGGAGAAGGGCACTTTCAATTCCCTAATTTAGGAATGATAGATGAATGAATTATAATTGTTACAATCAACAATTTAGATACATGATTTTGCACATATATTCTAATACAATTTTTATTTAATCTTACATTTTAATAAATTTTATATATATTTTGAAAAAAAAATAATGTACTATATATAATTTTTATAATAAGTTAAGATATATAATTTTTAAATATATTATATTAGTACCATTAAAATTAATGATTTTGTGTATAATATAATACTAATTTGGTAATATTAATGATAATATTATATTTTTTCTAATGGTTGTAAATTAATATATCGAATATTATTATTAACGATAAAAATTACATACATCAATTTAAGAAAATAAAAAACTATCATAATATAAAATCACAATATACTTATTTTTTCCGACATTTTATTTGTGGGGGGTGAAATAATCTATTAGCTCCAATCCCATGATTGTCATAATCCAACCAGTGGAACACCTCTGGCGGAGGCTTATCAAATCTGTGGAAGCCAACAGAAAGCTCTCTAGCCATTAGCCATATCAATAATAGTTGAGATACACATGTTACCAATACAGAAATATATTACACAAAAAATCAATAATAGATAACAAAGTGTTGAAATTGACATAAAATTCGCCATGTGAACCCATTTTTTCTTTTAGGCCAAGTTCCCCTTTCCTTCCTTGCCAAGTTTGCCTTCCTTCCAAACCGTTCACTCAATCACTTGGTAACACAAAGGAACACTCCAGAGAATTCCATTGCAAGGCCCATATCTCTCCACGTCTCACCCAAATATCACATCGCAAAGGACCTCTTTTTCGTTCTGTCTCTATACATATATCTATAACCTTATCAGGTATCACTATAAAGAATCATCCCCAACAAACCCAAATTTGAAAAGATACAGACGAATCTGCTTTAAACCCAGTTTCTGTTTTAAAGTTTTGAGCCTCTGAAACCATGGCTGCTGCCAAGAAAGAAATGGAAGTGGTGAAAGGGGTGGACATTAAGAGGTATATGGGAAGATGGTACGAAATAGCTTCATTTCCATCAATGTTTCAACCCAAGAATGGTGTGAACACCAGAGCTACCTATACCTTGAAGGAAGATGGTACTGTTAATGTGTTGAATGAGACATGGAGTGATGGCAAAAGATCGTCTATTGAGGGTACTGCTTACAAGGCTGATCCTAAAAGTAATGAGGCTAAACTCAAGGTCAAATTTTACGTCCCACCATTCTTGCCTATTATTCCTGTGGTCGGGGACTATTGGATCTTGTATCTTGATGATGACTATAACTATGCTTTGATTGGCCAGCCCAGCAGAAAGTATTTGTGGGTATGTGTGTGTGTTTTTCTTTTCTTTTTTTAATTTATTGAGATGGCTATGTGCCAATGTGATTGTGGTTTTGATGTTGGAATTGGGTATAGCAAGGTTAATTTTGTGTGTTTGTTCAGATACTTTGCAGGCACACTCATATGGATGATGAGATCTATAGTCAGCTGGTGGAGAAGGCTAAATCAGAGGGATATGACGTGAGTAAACTTCACAAGACACCACAGAGTGACCCACCACCAGAAGGAGAAGAGGGTCCCAAGGACACCAAAGGCATTTGGTGGATCAAATCCATTTTTGGAAAATAGAAATTAAAAAGCAGTTGATTTGGAGCATATGTATATACATATGTAGTATAGATTCAAATACTTTTAGTGGTATGACGTATGCATTTTAATTTGTTGTTTATTGGGGGTGTTAGTTTACTGGCATTTTTACATTTTGTGAACTGTCAATCTGAAATCTTGCAATTATTTTGCTGTGTGGAAATGGAGTGTGATGTATTGAAATTACTTAGTTGTTGGTTTTGTATATGGAATCCAAGGAGCACTAGGGACCATTTTGGGTCTCCACTTCATCTTGATTGTTGTTTAGTTGGATGTGCATGCATTTCTAGGAAGATAGCCAAGAATGTTCATACGGATGCGATGTGATGCATGGTTTTTGGCTGAAAGATAGGCTCCTTCACAAATCCACCTGTTATTAACTTTGAATCGTGCAAATGACTAGGTAGAAAATGCTTGAAATTCATATGTTAATACTAATCAATGTCTAAGAGCAATACTTGATCTTACACTGCAAGATAACCCGGATATAGATGAAAGAATGATTTGTAGAATTTGCCATGCCTAGATTCGAGACAACAATTTTCAGTGTTCAATAGAGTGCGGTCAATTGGAAGCTAACTGAATCCCCATTTTTGCCATGCATTATGAGAAGTTCTTCATCTATTCAAACTTTCACAAACATATACAAAACCCATGTCTCCCAATATTGCATCACATTTTTGACAAAGTAAACGGAAGCGATCAGTAATAGTGCGTTATTGGGGTGAACTGGTTTTGAAATGCCTTCCCAGTTCCCATCAAAGCGGCTAAGAAAGGATGTACAGACACTGTTATCCCCAAAAAGAAAAAAAAAAAGAAAAAGAAAAGGATGTAGAGACACTCGCATCGAGCCAAGCCAAACATAAACAAGAGTCTTCCCCTATATTTGACATGGTTATGAATACTCGACAAGTCATTCCCTTCTGTGTCAATCATGGATAAAATTTTAGCACATTAGGAGCATAGGATGCTTGCCATTACTGGGAACCTTGTCAGTAAATCCAAACCCGAACATTGACAATGAAGTAACCAAAACATATTAAAGATTTAGGTAATTGTGTCTTCTGTTTTAAAATGAGTTTAAGATGAGTGGGGACCGGATGCTGCAATATTATAATAGAATAGGTTAACATCTGAAAAGAACAAACATATATTACTCAGATGAATTAAGCTTGAAAGGAAGAGAACTGCATACAGCAACCGTGAAAATATACTATGCTACCCAACAAGATGCCAATGGAACTATAAAAGGCAACTCTAATGTTAATGTTCTGGTTTCCTTCTTTTTCATCCATAAGACAGAATATCTAGAAGCAGATATTCCATAGTTCTGCCACACAAACAATCGAAAAATGATATATAAATATATTACAATCATTTTGTCATCTGCCGCCTTCAGCTTCAACAAGTGCACTGGATTACAGTTTGCAGCTTGCAAGTTACAGAATAGTACAACATTGGTTGGTCTTTTTCGCCTGCTTGTAGAACATCTGTTTCAACAAGCACAAGAATTTTGTGTTAGCAATCTCCAATACCATTATTATCATGTATAGAACAGGCATAGGTTACTTTGAGAGAGTAAAAACATGTAAAGCATAAAAAGAAGAGAAAATTATCCGTTTTCTATATTATTTCACAGTTCAGCAAATCAGAGCACTTTAAGCGCAGCACTAGTATAAACTTCAAATCAGCCAAATTAAAGAGAAGGGCAATATTATTATCAGGAATCATGAGAAAATGAGGATCACATAGGAGAAAAAAATAAAAAGGAAAGAAATAGCAGTAAGCAGCATTGAGCAAATGCACATAATCAGAACCATGCGATTGAATGAGAATTTTTCTGAACGCTAGCTACTAAAGCATACAAATGACATATCAAAGAATGAATGCAAAAGCAGGTAATTCAGCGATTAATTTCACTTGCAAGTGAATTCCGTTAAAGAGTATTACATTACATGTGAGCCTTTTGTTGACATGGTTCATGTTTATGACTCGATCTAAACTGAACTTTAACCCCATATTATTTTTAAAACAAGTGAAGAAGAATTCAAAACCAATTTCCATTTCTTCCAATAAATGTCCCAAAAAGATACTGTATTTTCAGACATATTTCACTTCAAAATAATTTTGCACAATACATATATATATATGGACAAAGCAGTTGAATGTAACTGCATGAAATTGAAATCATGCAATTTAGGGAAAAACCCAAATAATTTTTGCTTAAAATGAAGATCAAAACAATTTTAAACATTTCTTTTGAAATGCTTAACCTATTATCATATATTTGTACCAAATTTAAATTAATAAATTATACTTAAACCATATGTGACATAATACATGAAAGAACTTGTTGTAAAAGACAATACTAATTTAGTAGATTATTCACGTTACTTTTTAAGGGAAATTTCAATTTGCTTTAATTTAAGTATAATTTATTTTTTTACAAGGTATGGAAAAAATTTGGGGTTTGGTTGTTTTAGGGGTTTTTTGGGGAAGGAAAAAAGGGAGAAGAGAGGGGGGGGGCGGCGTGTCCTTGATGCAATCTAATTGGACACACTCCGGGAAAAATTTGATCGGTTCAAGCTAAACATTATATCAGGAGACCTCTTTGGTGTCCCGCATAAACTTTTTCTCAATTCTCAAGATATGGAAAGAAAAATAGCTTTCTCGATTTTAAGTTGAGCTCTCAAACAGTCATTGATACACGATTTGAATCATAATTTGTTTAAGACACTTGTTCTAGCATTAATAACTTTCTTTGCATGATATGACATGTACTTTTCTATGGCACATGATAACTTCTGTCAACATTAAAATTGCACATGCCCTAGAAAAACATGGATCAATTGTCAAGTGAAAAAGACAACAATTTTGGCACAAGAATATCTTGAGGAAGACTAAAATAAAGGTCCAATAGAAGTTAAACACATTTGGTAGACATAAAAAGAACTATACTAACAAAAGAACAATGGTAGTATATAAATGTGTGAATGTACCTGTGATGCAGCACTCAGATCTGAACTTTTTTCAACTAAACTGTCCAGTTTCTCACCTCGTGCAAGTACACTGTCAATAGTTTTATGCTGTAGCAAAAGCATTCCACAAAAAGAACATATACATCAGCAAGATATGATATAAGAGACTGAAAAGGTAACCAGATAGAAGTAGAGACGAGGACATGGAAGCATCATATAGATATGAAAAATGGAAAGACAAAAAAATTAGTTTTTCCAAAATCTGATCCCAATTTTTTTCATGAAAATTTTTGTCAAGCATACCCTGAGCATGTGCAGTGCAACAAAAATTAAAAATTTTCCAATAATTCCTGACAACCCTGAAACATGGCCTACACAATAAGAATTGGCTTGACATAGTCAAATGTGAATGCCTGTTATAACTCCTATGTTTAAACCATGAAATATGAATCATCAATGAGCTGAAAAGTCTAGCGGTATACAAATATAAAACCAATAGCTAATCGTATCAATTTCATATGGCAGCAAAAACATCTTAGGCGCATTTCATTCAACAATTAGGATGTAAACCAAACGAGATGCTAAGCAAATGGATGCAACAAATATACATTAAAAAAGTATCAATTGGTATGCACCAGATGGAAAATCATTACAAATAACATATGCTCCCGTTTCAAATAACTACAGTGAATCAGCAACAAGAAAAAAAATCCTAATGGTCAACCGGGAACAAGTACTAGGACTTGTATGACATTGGCTGTCCTCCACACAAAGATGATTCATTTCTACGTATCTTAACAAAAACAAAATGGACAAGAACCCCCCCCCAAAGAAAAAAAGCTCAAAGAGGTATAAAGAATGCAAATAATCAGCCATTTGATTCATAAAACAGATGTTCTTCCTAGTTTGATAGATCTCCAAACAGTTGATCGTAGATTCAATCCCCCACATAAAAAAAAAAAAAAAAGATGAGGTTGTTAACATAACTACGTTAAGGAAAACCTGAATGTCAAAAAGTTCCGTTCATTTGAAAGCAAGATAGGATATTTATAACAGTATCAGCAATCTTCATGGAACTTAACACTTCCAAATACTTTCACATCTCAACCTTTCTAGAAACAATGTAATTTTCATATCAAAACCAAGTTACCAGCAATAGTTGTGGGGGAGGAGGGAATAGGGAAAATGGAATTGTAACTGCATCATGCTGGAAATGGGAAGAAGCAACCATAGAATCCTTCATAGAGGGCGAGTAAAATAGGAAATGCAACAATCCAAATGACCAATCAATGGAAACAGCTGTAGCCATGAACTCACCAGAATAATTTTTGTTTCATCCAGCTCCCTCTGAATTTTCAACAACTTGTCTGCCTCTGCAGGATCCTGAAAATTACAAGTAAACGGATTATAAAAATGAAAAAGAAAAACCTATAGATTTTCAACATTTACAAAAATAAATAAAAAGAGCCGTTTTTGAAAAATTTACTGCCCCATATCTACACAACACTATACGAGGGCTGACTTACTTGGAACTTGGTTAAAGCTTCATTCAGATATGGCCAAGGCTGAGCGTTATCTGCCTGTGCAGTCCTCCATGAATCACCAAAATTCTTCTGATACTCATCTAGAACCTGAAAAGCATTACACTTTCTGAGCCTACCATGCAAAAAGAAGATTGCGACTACATACAGTAACTTCCACAGCACATAATGAAACATTAACAAACCATTGTAGGAGAGCTCGCAGAAAAGATAATTAAACAGGACTTTTATTGATGACTACGACCTTGAATAACTGCTGTAACTTTACCAATGACTAAATAAACAACAATGCGAGCCAATCCTAAACCTTTAGACAACAGATTCCAAATACTAGTAAAACAAGTTCTATTAAAAACAAATGGCAACTACAATACTGAACAAACTGCGAACTGATTTGAGTAGACATAAAAAAAAAAGTACCCATTAAAAGATATGCAGCAGAGACCACAATTCTAAGCTTGTTGATTGTTTTAAACTTTGTTTTTCTAGAGAATCAATCATGTCAAATGCGTTAAATGAATTAAAATATACCCTTGGCCAAGCAAAGATGCACAGTTCAATCTTCAAATCTAAAAGAAGATAAACCACATCACAAAAAATTAAAGTCCCAATTATCGAAATTGGGAGGTAACTTTAATTAAGGTAAATAAAAAAATTGTTCATAGATATCAAAATTCACCTGATTGAGAAGGGAAAATGAACTTCGAACAGGATAATGATCGTCCATAAATCCCAAAGCACAGAGCCCATTTCTATTATAAGTATGCACCTTATACTCTACAAACAAAATCACAATTCAGTTAAATCTCAAACCATTAGATCCTTCAAAAAATCAATTAAAAAAATCAACAAATAAGATCGGTTATAGACCTTCGTGTTGAACGGACTGGCGTTGGCCGGGAGGTGTACGTTTAGCGACGGTACGACCGACGAAAACGATGAATTCTTTAACGCTTGACCGTTGAAAGTAACCGAAATGGCTAACGTCCAACGCGTTCGCTAAAATCACCGGATCAGCTCCCTCCGGCACGCACTTCAACACCAAAAGCGCCGTGATCTTCATCGGAACTCTCTCGCGAAAACGAATAAAAAAATTTTAAAAAATAAAATAAATTTCTCAGGCGAAGAAGAAGGGAGGAAGGGCGTGTTTGGTATTGTGTAATGTTTGTTTTACTTTCATTATTTTTCATTGATGCTTCGGGATCGTGAACAAGAGAGGTGTTTTTTTTGGAGGGGATTGTGTGCGATTGTGTTCATTTTTGTTGTTCTGTGAGAGACTATGTGGCGGTATTTGATGGGTTTGATTCTGTGTAAGAGTGAAATCTGCACCGTTAAATAAAAGAATCGTACCGTGTCTTCTGATTTGGTGGTGATGGTGGTGTCTGTCGTGTGGGGCCGAGAATTTGTACGTTTGCTTTGCTTTTTCGGAATTTGCTTCTTTTTTTTTAATAATTATTTTTAAATATATATGTATTCAAATAATTTATCTAAAGTGCAATTCTATAATCACTATAATATGCGGTTACATCTATTTTGTTTTATTTTAATTACCATTAAATTATAGTATATTTACCATTCAATAAAATATATTTCATTCTATAAAAAATTAAAGTAAACATATAATGCATCTTATCTTAGGTGTATCATTAGATAAAAAAGTAATTTTTTTGAAAGCAAAAGTAAAAATTTTTCAAAATTATTCTTCTTCTAAGCTTCTAAAATACATGATTTTTGAAAAAAAAAATTAAAAGATATAAAAAAAAAATTCAGACCTTTAATCTCAAACAGGCATAAAAAAAAACTTTTAGGAGTCTACATAAAAAACTGTAATTGGATATATGTATAAGAGAATAATAATAAAATTTTAATATCTCAAAAAAATAATAAAATTTTAAATTCACTTTTAAATGTATGTTTGACATTTGCATATATATTTTTATTTTCAGATTTTTAAATTATAAATTATAAATCTATATATTTATATAAATTATTTGAAATTATAAACATTTTTCAACAAATAATTTAATGCCGTTGTATAATAAAATTTAGAGTGTTTTTAAATCGAGGTTAAAAGAGGATAAATATTACTCATATAATGTATTAACCCATTTGACCTTATTTGGCAAATTTTAGACAATTAAGGTTAATTGTTAACCTCCTAAATAGTTAATGCCATTTATATATATTTTTGTTAACTTAGTTGAAGGTGGAGTAAAAGTCTGTTAATTTTTTTTAAAAGAATACATATTTTCATATTTCTATCATTTTATGTTTATTTATAAATTGCTCATTTTCTCAATTTTTTATATTAATAAAACATAAATTAAATTTATTATAAATATATATATCAATCAACTTATTTTTTATGGTGGTTTTATTATTTTTATTTTAATTCGATTATTGTCACCAGTTTATATTTTTTATTTTCAATTTTTTATGTCAATTCTTATGAGAATGTTAATGAATTAATTATATTAATACTAATTAAATATTATTTTCATCATTTTAAATTTAATACATGAAAAATCTTATCAAATAATTAGTATGTGTGTTTTCATGACTAGCTATAAAAAATAAACTAATTGTTACAAGTAATTTTTTTAATTTTTAATTTTTAATTTTATTCTTTATTAATTATATTTTATAAAATTTATACTATTTTTTATGTGTAAAATTGTATAAAATATATTATGTAACTTTATCTTTATGAAATATTTTTTCTAATGTTTTTTAACTATTTGATATTTAAAAATTAATCTTATTATTTAAGAAAATTTTAATTTAATAATTTATGTTATTTTAATTATTTCATATATATTAACAGTTTTTAAAAAAAATCAATTACAGAACTTATATATTACTTTTTATTTACCAAACAATGTTAATAATAAAACTATTACATATGTAATCGTTATTCCCTTAATAATTATATATGTAATTATTACACTCAATTTTTTTAATTTCGATTCAAATGCATCCTTTAAATTTAAAATATTATTTACTAAAAACTAAAATAATATATTATTTTAATTTTTAAATTAAAATTATAAAAAAATTTCAAAGCTCTCTATTAGTATTAGTAAAAAAAAGCAACTTAAAAAAAAATATATATATATATACATATAGGGCGATTGGAAGAAAAAAAAAGTTTATTTTTTATTTTTGTTTTATAAAGCAACAGAAAATTAAGGAAAAAAAAAAAAAACAAAAGAAGGCAACAGATTAGTAGCCAAACACGCATAACTATGGTCAAAGGCTCACGCATAGATCACGCGCGTATACCCTTACTCGTTCTCCTTCTCCGCTCAAGCACAAGGCTAATCCTGGAATTCAGCCAGTACTGTAAAACCTGAAAAATGCATCAATGATGTTGAGCACTGTCAGTCCCAAAAAAAAAAAAAAAAAAAAAAAGCACTCCGTGGGCTAAAGATTGAGGCTTTGCTCTCGGAGAGGTTGATGGGAATGGATTTTTTTGTAGGGTGGTTGCCTCCCCTCTCTCTGAACGGCTGCGGAGCCCGTGATTTCGTAATCTCCGGCGCCGGCGCCGGCGCTATATATATATTTTTTTGCGAATAAACCGCCCTACCCGTTGGTTCTTTGCTTAAATAGCAATTTTCCCCTTGAACTTTATGGTCAGGTTCAATTACCCCCAAAATTAACTTTCTTTGCTTTGTTCTGTCTTTGCTGCTGCTGCTGTTTCTATTTGTGACCCGAATGAGCAGAGGCTGTGATGATAAGTTTTTCTTTCAATGCAAAAATCAGACTTTAAAAGAACACACTTTTGGGCTGTTTGGCGGGGCAATGCGAAGGTTCTTTCTTTATGGAATTGGGTTTTTTCTTCCTCTTCCTTAGATAGCTCCTTCTTTTGCAGCCATTGCCCTTTTGTGTATATTTTGTTAGCTGCTCTTGCTGTAAACATTAGGGTCGAAATGCACCTTTTCTCTTATTTATTTATTTATTTATTTTTATTATTATTGTCTGATAAAACTGAATCTGAGCCTCTCTTCTTGAACCCCTTTTCTGCATCTTCATTTTGGCAAGTTATATATTGGACCCTCGACTATACTCTGACGCTGGACCTTAATGTATTTGTGAGATGACTTTTTTGGGAAAAGGTTCATTTTTGCCCCTAATGTTTATTGTTAGTTTCAGATTGGCACTTCACTGTCTATGTGTACTAGTTTAAGAATGAGGGTTTGCTCTCAGAGGGAGAAGGATGGGTTCTAAGGGTGGTTGACTCCTCTCTCTCTGATTAATTAGCAGCGAAGCCTATGATTTCTTATCTTATTTTCACGTAACCAACAGCCCTTAAAAGCAAGAGAACCAAGAAGAACATGAAAAATACATATGCATATATCAAAACACCACCTGGTGCATGCAGGTCTTTTCCCTATGTATGAATGATGAGGTTATGATGATATTTTTGGCGTCCCAACATTGGATTTGGATAGAAATCTCTATTTTTTCACGGCAGGGTAGTTGAGTCTTGTGCTGGTCAGTGAAGTGGTGGTTTTGTCCATCACTTTCTTGGCCTGCATGCGAAATTTGCAGCCGTGAAAATTGTGGAGGGTTTCTTTTCTTTGTCCGATGTAATGGAAAAATCTGAGCCTCATGTTGCCAGATGTATATAGGCTATGTTTGTTTGCTGAAAAACAACTCCTTTTCAGCTCTTCTTTGGTACACGTATGCGTGATACATAAAAGTATGAGGCTTTGCTCTCAGAGAGCTTCTTCTTTGATTGATTGCAGAGTCAAGATCCTCTCTCTCTCTCACTCACTCACTCTCTCTCTCTCTCTCTCACTCACTCACTCTCTCTCTCTCTCTCTCTCTCATATATATATATATATATATATTTGCAATTGAGGCTTTGATGATAATTTTTAACAATTTAAATCAGGCATAACACAGACCAGTTTTGGCGGGGCAGCTATCTGTTGCAGCCATGGTTGTGGTGGTGTGATTAACATTTTGTCTGAGAAAAGGCGAATCTGAGCCTCCAATTTCCACATTATGATTTTGATTGTTTCATTAAAAAAAAAAATCTATGCATGGAAAATGCTCCTAAGAGCAAAACCATAAATCATATTCGAGAATTATTGCAAAACCATGTCATCATTAGCCTGATTCTATTTCTTTCAAAATGCTTTCTTTTATTTAGTTTAAAGAATAGAATTCTTTTATAAACTTTACAAAACGTGAGAATTGACCAAATAGAATTTAGCTCCATTTGCATTTTTGAACTTTCCAAACACATTCTTTTTTCATCGTCTTTATGATATAAGCTATAAGTTGGTATAGGGGCAGCTGCCGGTAGCATTTCTGGACTAATGATTTGAAGAGGAAGCAGCGGTTCAATTGGCAGGACAGACTACAGAGTACTGGAGGTCATTGTTAAGGTTTGACCATACATTTTCTAAAATACCAAAGAAAAATCATTGTATTCACAAACTAAATGTAGTAGATAATCTTCTGTTTAGTCTCGTTTGCAATGAGGGTCAGAGCTTACAAGTCTTGCTCAAATATCTGCTTGCAGTCAGTTATGTAATTGAAATTATTCAATTACAAGAAGATGGATTTGAAAATCTTGACCATAGGATTCAAGTGAGTCATCTTTTCTTGTGTTGTTGCCACAATATAGATGTGTATGTAGTGTATCATTGGATTCTTAAATCAATATTGCTCTATGCAACTTTTTAATTTGACAATGAAATGCCTCAAATTCGATGCAAAAATCTCAACGAATATTATCATGGTTGAATTGTTGACCTGCTGTAGGATGTTCTGATTGGCGTTACTGCTTGCCACTTGGTCAATTTGGAATTCGATAAACTGGGACATATTCCCAGACTGCTTCTTTGATGTAGAAGACCATATTAGCTCTTGCTTCTTTTTTTTTCATTTCCCAAACCATTGATATTCGAGAGCAACAGTGAGCGATGTTCAGCTGGGTTATAATGGTTTAGTTTGGTGGCTAGAAGCCCCTTCCAGAAGGGATGGCAAAATTGGAATAGATGGTGGCAGTGTCATTAGGTATGGAATTGCAATGGTAGGAGGGTAACACCTGGGTAATTGGACAGCAGCTTTGCTTAGTACACAGGCGAATTCTCAACAACTTATACTGAATATTGGGGGGAATTCAGTCCTGAGAATGATTAAAGAATTGGGATTCAAGCATGTGATTTTTTTGAGAAAAATGTCACGTTTATTTCTAAGGCTTCAACATCTGTAGAGGATGCTAATGATACAGATGCTACCTACGTCCGTCTCATTAAACAGTTGCTCAAGACTGGAATGTGCAGGTGCCAGATATTCTTAGGGAAGTGAATTTTTGTGCCACGGTATGGCTAAGATCCCTTTCAAGTCTCTTGGTGTCCTTAGCTTTGTGATGACCCCTTAGCATTAAAGCTGATAGGCATGACTGTATCGGGCTTGAACTCTGTAGTAGTTTTCTTTGCTTCACTTTATAATTTAACAACATTATGACATGTCTGAAC
>CATIWM010595143.1:0-14364 GCA_949671775.1 Mallotus repandus | reverse complement strand
TTAAAAAGTGATTTGGATCATCACTTGATTTAATTAAATTCCTTCCTCTATAATTATATCTATAAATACTAACTTATACTTACATTCAATCAATATAATGAATGTAAATGTACTTATAATTGGGGTACGGGTGTGACAGTTACAGCATAGGATAGCACACGATTACGCATGAAGCCATGTCCTCTTTTGTGCAAATTGAAGAAATCACAAGAAAGTGACACGGGATCCAACGCACCATGATGAAAACCATACTATAAAATCAAAGATGTGACATGACAATTGATACGAACCCTACCTATAACAAAGACAAAACACACATCCAACTTTGAAATCGTTTCCCAAGATCGTCAAGTTAAGGTTGTGTTGACGGAATTAGACCCCTTGCTTATTAAATTGAAGCAAAATACCTAGTTATTAAAAAGATGAACAATCACACAATTCTCAATCTAATCTAACCTAGTAATTATAGTGAAAGGCAGAAGTCAAACAATTCAAGTAAACTTGCAAAGTTTCAAAAGAACATAGTTAAGGGAAAACCTCACTTAATTTATTAAAATTGTCTAAATTCGTTTTACATAGGGTTTGCCTTTATATAGGCATGTAAACATCCTTATCCTTATAAGAAAAGGCTTCCTACTTATTCCTGAAGACTCCTATAAAGGAAAATCCTTAACAAATGAGGATTCCTTTAAAATTAGGTCAAAGCTAAAAATAGAAGATATAAAAAGTTTCCTATTAATCTAGCATTAAATAGGAAGATACAAAAGTCCTAACAAAGTTTGGACTCCTTCTTTGTCTTGAATTTGACTTGTTGACCTTGACCTTTGATTGGTTGACTTTTTGATTGAGATGTGGAATAGCCTTGAATCTTCTCAAATTTTTAAGAATCTTCTTGAATCTTCCTTATTGACTCCAAAATAGAAAATAAACTCAAAATTTGCTCAAATTCAAGCTAATTAATTTCAGAATAAGAAATTAAGCTAATTAGCTTGAATTATTTTTCATTCAGCTTCATGCTTGTACTTAAGGTTGAATCCACCATTTTGCTCATAATGTAAAGAACAAATGAATTCAATGCTTGTTTGAACTTCTTTGTCCCTGTTATATTGTGCTGCTGATGAGTTATTCCTTTTCCCATTTTTAACAGGGAAAAGCTCAACTCTTTTGGTTTTTTCACTGAAAGGTGAAGCAAGCTTTAGTTATAACCAGCTTCTTAATGAAATCCCATTGATTTTAACCTTTCCCTAGGATTTGTTCCCTTGATAAGGCAGTCCTAGCCTTCTCAATAAAGATGCAACATCATGACCGAGCCTTCCTTATAAAAAAAAATTGAAAGCACCTATGTAAATAACCACCTTCAATTTTTCTTCTGCTCTTTTGACTTTTAAGACTCTGTTTATCATTATTTTCCATCAATGACATTAAGTTGAAGAAGAAGAAGAAGAACAGGGAAGAACGAGCTCTTCCCTTTGTTCTTTAATGTTTTATTTACTTTTTAGAATATAAAAATAGAATAGTGCCATACGTATTCTTTTAATGTCACACAAGTAGAACCCATAAGTCCACATAACCCAAATTTAATGGTGGTTTTGAATCTTTTTTAACTAATGGTCCAATATAGGCTGGTTTGGAAACATAAACTTCCAGTTAAGAATAAAAAAAATATCGATGTCCAATTTAGTATTTGGGCTAAAGTTGAGGGTCCAATTTGAACCTTTGGCCACCATTTAATGACGATCGCATCAATGTCATATTAAAATAGCTATTTTATGACGAACATTTATCGTCATTTTAACTATTTCAATAAAGAAATTTAGGTGACAAAAGATTGACTTGAACATGACAAAGATTGGTGTAAATTTTTTTTGACAAAGTTGGCTGAATGCCATGTTTCGTCACTAAAATAGAGAGTTTTTATGATGAAAAAGTCATTTAATTATTGAACATAATAATTTTTAATGACAACATATAATATACAAGAACAAATTTTTTATACCAATCGTCACAAGTTCAACGTTACAAAAAGTGTTAAATTATAGTGACGATGAAACTTATCGTCACTGTAGGTTGAATATTTGGTGACGATAACTATATTTTTCAAATATACCTTTTACCACGCACATACAATGATGGTTTTGTGATGATAAAATTTCTTCACTTAAGATTTTTTGTGATGATAATTGAAGTTTATACGACATTTTTTAGCGTCAATTTTTGTAAAATTTATTGTAGTGTATTATTACTAACCCTTCTCTTGCATTCTTTCATTTCATGCATCTTATGTGTTTGTTTCTATTTTGCTTGCTTAACTGTGTATTGATACCATGTGCGCGCTTCGTATTTAGATCCTTGGATGCATTTTGCATGCATCCCAGCTTGCATCACTATCATTCTTGTATGTACCCTAAATTTCACATTCATCTTGCATGCACCCCGAATTACATCATGCGTCATATACATTTGTGTGCACCTCGAATTTATTATTACTTGTGTGAATCATGAATCATTTTTTTTTTTCATCTCATCTTGCATCTTATATATCTTTGTGGTCAAATCTTAAAGCTCTCAATCTCTTCAAAGCTACTAACATTTACTATCTCTTACAAAAATCCAACATTTATTTCTCATGTCATTTACATTTTAAGCACTTTTATTTATTGTTTATATCCATCGAATATATATATATATATAATTAATCATGCTAATATTAATATATATATATATTCAATATTTTTCCTTTTATGTTTTGTGTTCTATTAGCATTTGGTTCACTAAAATTTAGTATAAAATTAGAATGGAATTCTCTTCAATAGAAATTACTTTTTCTTTTCGAAAGAAATACATTTTTAGTTATCTGAATGTTTAATCAAACTAATTATAAATTGTCAAATAAATAAAATATTAACATGCAATATTTAGAATTAATAGATTAATAAGAATAATTTATTAAAATGAACATTAATTCAATTATTAAAAAAAAGTAATTTTATTTTTTTAGTAATTATAAATAAATTTACTAATAATTTTCGAAAATAACAATTATAACATTACTTTTTATTATAAAAATATTTTAAGAGGTGAACAATAAATTATTAACTACAAAAATGAATAGAATATGTTAAGCAGCCCCCAAGATTATTAAGCGTCTCTAAGGACAATGTTTTCGCTACAATTTTGACAAAATGATAATAGTAATAATGTAAACTCGATTTGATTGTACTTTTTTTTACATCTGTTTAATTGTCCCTTGAGGACAAATTACGGCCATTGTCACGCCTACCACTCTCTCAGTTTTTTTATTCATTTTTATATCTTTTCTGGGTTTTCTTGCATCTCTCTGTCTCCCTCTCTCAAAACGACAATAATTCTGGAGTCTCCTGAATTTAAATGGACCAAGGCATAATTGTATAAACTTAATACATATTTTTTATAAAACGCCAACTTTATGGGTAGGGTTCTGCTCAAGCTCTTTTATTTATACAGACACCAGCAATAGCTAACAAGTATCCTCCCTACTGCACTACTCTTGATAAGTATTGCAAGTTCCAAGAAAAGAAAGTCGAGAAAACAATGGTTCGAGAGAATGGGTACCAGTACTACAACAGCTTGTCATCAAAAGGTGGAAATGAAGGTAGTGATGGTGGTGATGAGTTGATGATAATGAATAATATTGATGATGATAATAGTAGTAATAATAATAACAAGCCTGCATGGCTTGAAGGATTGATGGCGGAGACATTCTTTGGAGCTTGTGGGGTCCATGAGAATAGCAGGAAGAATGAGAAGAACATCTTTTGCTTGCTGTGTTGCCTTAGTATCTGTCCTCACTGTATCGCTTCTCATCACTCCCACCCCCTTCTTCAGGTATAATACTATGCATGTAGTTGCAAAATTCAATATTTGGTTCTTTTCCTCACTGTTTTAGATCTTTCATTTCATCACTTTTAATCAAACCTTAATTGTTTTCTTCTCTTAATTTGATTCCCTCTTGCGCCTAATCGATCATTCTAAATTCTTTCATGGGTGGATGTTGTTTCTTTGAATTTTACAGTTCAAATTATATGTTTTTTGTTTGTTGCTGGTTTATCTTTTCATTTTCTTATGTTTGAGTTCTTTTCTCATACAATTAATAACACCCATATGATTCATGTACAGTTTCTGAACAGTACAAAAGTCCTTTGGGTTCTTGTATACTTCCATTTATTGCCTTTCTCTCTTAATTCTTTGGTGGGTTTTTGAAAATTCATCAGCTATTTTATCTTAAGCTCATATTTCCTTCAATTTCTTACCATTACATGAATCGCCAGGTTGCAATTCTGTGATGGGTTCATGGAATTTTCTGTCTTTTTTTTTTATTTCTTTATTTCCTTCGGTAAAAGCAACTGTCTTTATTTACTTTTTTTTTTTTTTTAAATCTTTCCAGTTTATTGATTTAGATTCAAAAGTTCTTTCTTGGGCAATCCACAGAAGTTTTGCTTCTTTTTAGTATAATTGGCAATGGTTTTCCTAAAATTAGTTAATTCTCAATAGCTGTTATTTATACCTTATATATATATTACTCATCTCATAATTACTTTGGACTTTGGTTCAGTCTTGTGATCTTAGATTCTTAGTTCTCATAATTTTGAAGAAAAGTAATAGAATATATTTATTGAGTTTATACTGTACAATTCTTGTTTGGTGAAAAATAGTGACAATTTTTTTCCACAAGTTATGAAATTCTTTGTTCTACTTCTTATAATTTCGTTTTTGCTGCTATCTTTTTTCTCCTTTCATATCTAATGCACATTTAGACATGTTACTTCCTTCTTCATATCTAAACAAAAAACTTATTACTTTTTTTTTTGGGTTCGAGTTTCTGTTTGTTTTTGCATCTTTTTCATAAGAATCGATTCTCTTATGTAATTAATTTCTCTAATGTTTATTTTATAATAAATTTTATAATATTTTTCTTTGATATATATGCACACTGTATGATAATTCTATATACAGATTATCATGTCTCCCCTGATTCCTACCTTTAGGATTTGGTTTGTTTCCCATATATGGAAGATTTCTTTTCTATCCATTTTACCTGCAAAGGTGCCTCTCCTGTTGCTTTCATTGAAAGCGAAAGTTTGACCATATTTTCCACTATTATTCATTTTATATTTTTTGTTGTTCCCAAAAACATTTAATTTCACAACTTATTCTCTGCTCAGTTCATTTATTCTTTTTTCTTTGTCATGTGAGGTTGGTTGCCTAACTTTTTTCACCTAAATTTCAATCTCTTAGGGTGAAAATTTAATATCTCTTTCATGAAGTAATTATGGTCATCTCTGTCTCATACATAAGATATGCTGTAATTCACATTTACATTGCCAGCCAGGAAGGTTATCTTCTCTGTAATTACAGTTGGTTAAATATGTATGCACTTCATTCTTGTTAATGCTCAACTTCATTTGGAAATTCAATTTAATGGGCTTAATTAGCTAGCATTTAGTTACTAATTTCTTGTTAAGAATATTTGGAATGATGGACCCGATTGAGTTTCTTGCATTAATTCTTTCTGACAATATGTGTGATAGGTGAGAAGATATGTTTATCATGATGTTGTTAGACTGGGGGATCTTGAGAAGCTTTTTGATTGTTCCTATATTCAGGTACTTATTTATTCTTTTAATGGTGTTGGAAGATATCTAAACAAATGATTAGGATTATAGTTAATTTGAACTTTTAGTGTATTAAGCTGATGATTTTTTTTATTATATATATTTTTTCTTTTTGTTTTGGCAGCCCTATACCATAAACAGTGCTAAAGTGATATTCTTGAATCAGAGGCCACAGTCAAGGTCTTGTAAGGGCTCTGCCAATGTATGCTTTGCTTGTGACAGAATTCTCCAAGAACCATTTCACTTCTGTTCTCTTTCATGCAAGGTCCATTCCAACTTCTTTGAATAGTTTTCTTTAATTGACATGTTAAATAAGAGTCGTTTTTAGTTGCAATTCTTGGTAAAGGTTTCTCTAGGAGTAATTTCCTTTATAAACTTTGCTGAATGTGACATTATCTACTACTCACTCTGATATTCGGTCACTTGCATTCCTTTTCTTTGTTCAGTTTCTGGGTCCTTGCTGTCAATTTTATTTATCCCTAATATAAATAAAAGGTCTGAAATTTCTTGATGCGTCATGACTGAATTTTAAGTGTTTTTAATTACATCATTTCTTAGTTTATTGTAACTATATTTATATATCTATATATAGCATATAGATTAATCTTGATTTTTTATATATGAGATATTACAGGTTGATCACTTAGTGGATCAAGGGGAGGATCTCTCTGCGGTTCTATACAAAATTGACGAATCGGATTTTGCATTTTCACAATTTGAAGGATTGAGAATGGACAATTCAGAGATTATTGAGGATGATAACCACATTATCCCTAGCTCCATTGTACAACACCAGGTGCAATTAAAAGCCTCATCATGCTCCAACGAGACAATGGGCAGTTCCAGAATTTCACAGGAACCCGAGGTGGTGAAAAGAAAGAAGAAAGGAAGTGGCTTCATCCCAGGGTTTGTATTCTCACTGAGCAGCAGGAGAAAGGGTGCTCCTCATAGGGCTCCTCTTTCTTGAGTTAAGTCAGAAATTTTCACATTGAAAAATGATGGGGTTCATCGATCAAATAATATAATATATATATATATATAGATAGATATATGGAAAGGTTAATTTGTGTTATCTAGTGCTATTATGAGGTTGGTCATGGTTTCAGTTAATCTCTGGCATGGTTTTTCTTATTTATTTTTTATTTATCAAGCATTTCCACTACTGACTTAAGTGGTTGTAGAGAGACTATATGTTAAATTATGGGCTCTCTACTCCACCAATTTTGTATAATGTAATGGAACTTGCAAATAGTTTATGTTATATTTTGCACTATTGTAAGTTTTCTTTCTTTTGTTTCATGACATTATTTTAATTTAATGCACTTGCTTTTGCCTAAGGATATGATGTATTCCTTTAATTATTTTTATACTTTTCATGCCATGTCTGTCTTTTTATAAGCCATGAGGTTTATCTTTGTGGTTGAACGCCTGTTTGCAGCATGGTTTCAAATAACAGTTATTTCTAGGTTTTCTATGGTGCCATGACCTTATTAATTGTTGTTTAACAGTTGTAAATAAAAGTATACGTAACGGTCGTTATGACTGTTATTTATCAGTCACAGTTGTTACTCACCGCGACAGACAATGAAGTAACGATTACATAAGGTAAGGGTGTGCAAAAATTAATCAAACCAAATTGATTCAAATCAATTCAAAATGAAAATTGTTGTTTGGAGTGGTTAATAATTGGTTATAGTTTGAAAAAAAAAAATTTAATTGAATTTTCATTTTGGTTATGGTTTAGAAAAATAAAAATCCAATGAGTTGAACCAACTGATTTTATTATTATTATTATTATTATTATTATTATTATTATTATGCTTTGAATGATATGTGCATAATATGAATTTTTTATTTTATTATACTTTTAATAGATTTCACGAAATGTATTATTAGTAATTTTAATTTTAATTTTATTTGTTTATTATTTTTTATTAAACTTACCAAACCGATCATCCAAACTGAATTCAAATATCATTGGTTTGGATAAATTTTAATGGTATTTGGTTTGATTAAGGGTTTTCATATTTGAAAATCGACTTTATTGGTTCGGTTAGAAATTTATGCTTTAAATAGACCAAATCGAACCTTAAACACCCTTAATATAAGGCAACACAAATTATTTATACTAAAAGAATAGATTTTAAGGCCAAAAAAATTTCTAAAGATGACAAAAGATGTGCAAGTTTTTAACATTATAGGCATTTCATTTGGCATTGATATTATTTTATATATGTTATATTTTCAATGTTTCTTTTATTTTGTACTTTTTATGAACTTTATTGTATTGTATGTGTAGTTATAATGTGAAACAATGTAGTAATTAATAGATTTATAGTAGTATATATATAATTATCATGTGAGGCAATATAACTAATGTTTTTTTTTATTACAATTATGCTTATTAAACTGTTATATACTTATTTTTTCATGAATACCTTCAAATATATTAATACCAAACATTTCACAAATTTTCAAAAAAAAGTTTTTTGGCTCAGCAGATCGTTACAATTACTTATCACCACGACAGGTCTGTTTCTATTACATGTGACCACAATTGCAATTACAACCGTTACTGTTATTTGAATCCTTTTGCAGTGTAGAATGTTAAAAGGTTTAAATTAAGGAAAATTTTTATACAATTTTCTTCCCTCTGTAAAATTGATGGTGCAAAGAGAAAATGTTAAATCTTTTCTGTTCTTTTTTTTTTGGAATAATCCATATTTTTCCTCCTGTATTTTTATTATTTTTTGACTTTTATCCTTACACTTTTATTTATATGGATTTAGTCCTTACACTTTTATTATCCATATATTGAGCCCTCACACTTTTATTTTATCATACATTGGGTCCTTAATTTAACATTAATATACTTTTATTTTGCTATATATGGACCCCTCCTTAAAAGAACCAATTTATGACAAAATGAAAGTGTAGGGACTAAATTAATATAAATAAAAGTGTAAAGATAAAAGTCATAAAATAATAAAAGTGAAGAAGGAAAATATGAGTTATTCTTGTTTTTTTTTGGTTATTGTATGTCCCCATCGGTTCTATAATGCCAATTCATCATTTTCCATGGAATGATTTGGAACTAATAAACAAGTATCTTTTTGAAAAACTCCCCATCCCATTCCACTCTTTGGGTATACAATCTTGCTC
The DNA here is from genome assembly GCA_949671775.1 of Mallotus repandus. Classification (NCBI taxonomy): domain Eukaryota; kingdom Viridiplantae; phylum Streptophyta; class Magnoliopsida; order Malpighiales; family Euphorbiaceae; genus Mallotus; species Mallotus repandus. Next base: position 5,551 of record CATIWM010595143.1, on the reverse strand, counting down.
CTCTCATATTTATTATTTAATAAATTCATAATTTCATTAATTACTTGATATAAAAAAAGAATTTGTTACTAGCACTGACCACTCAAATTTAATTTATGAGTTGAAAGATGATTTAGTATTATTTAATTTAATTTATAAGTTGAAAAGATGATTTAGTATCAAATTATTACTTACTCATAAAATTGTTAGGAAAAAACTACCTTCTCATTCATTTAAGAAAATTAAATAAAAAAGAAAAACGTACGATGAGAACCACCAAAGTAATATTAATTATTATTTGATGTGGAGAAATACTAAAATATTTTTGAAGCATGATTTTTAAAATAAAACACTTATTAAGATGAAGAATAAAAAGATATTCACTAATTATATTTTAAAAAAATATAATTCGTATTTAATAATTTATGGATTAAAGCTTATAAATGTTGCTGACTTTGTATAAAATGGCCTCATATCTTTATAAATTTAATAATAAATTAAAATATTATACATTTAGTAAATTTTCAATTTATAATTTATATTAACTGTTAGAGGGCAGACTGTACGACGAAAATTTGGATAATAACTAGGCCTACTACAGAAAGACAAATAATAATTGATATTTTTGTATCAACTTGTTTTTTTTTTTTTTTTTTTTTTTTTTTTGAGAAAGTGTCAACTTGTGTTTTACACGAGGGTAATTAGTTCCATCCGTGATTTTTGCGTTAAACGAGACTAACTATTTCACGCCAGTTTTAGTCACGGCGCATTTTAAAATTGAATCTCAAAATATATTGTTTTTTAGCCGAGAGATTATTTGATAAACTATTGATATAGCAGAAGTCTAGTAAATCAAAGATAATTATTGTAATTAGTTGATTCGCACTTGAATATACAGATAAATAATTTTTTATTAATCTATCGATTCAAAAATTACTCAAAATAATAAGTATCAATATTCGTTGATTTTTAAAAAATATTCAAAAATTGAAAAAAATAGAAATTTTTATTAAAATTAATCAAAATTCTCTCCAGAACATCCAAAAAGACGAATAAATACGGTTAAATACAAAACCCTAAAAAAAATCAAAAAGACCAAAAGACATACTAAAAATGAACTTAAACTTCAAATTTAATTTTGAGCCATAAACGATAGAATTTGGACCTAAAACATGACTCTTTATGAGTAAATCCTCTCATAAATATAAATTTCTGAATCAACTTTAATTTAATATACTATGGGCTCTATAATTCAATCGGAACATAAAGTTAGAGCTCTTTAAAGTCCTATTACGCACACTCCTCTTATCGAACTCGTTCAATAATTACAATGCAATATGATCCTCATCAACTACACAATAAGGATTTTGCTGCACAATTTGAACCGTATATATTAAAATGCCCGTGGAGAAAGTTTCCTCGTGGGCTCAACTAGTATTTATAGTTAAGAAAACAAGCTACATATGTCTAAAGAAATAACATATTTTTGGCCAACTGAAAAACAAAAGAAGCAATAACATTCCTTGTTTTTTTTTAGAGTAAAGCAATAACGTTTTCCATTTTAATATTTTTATGCCAACATCAACTATGTACATGGATTTATTTGCTATTGCATGATGAATATAAGAGAGGATAGAAATAAGCAACAAAAAATAATATTGGTATATAAAGGTGGATAATGACTGTATTTAACAAAGTTGAAAATAAAATGCCTTTTTTTGTAAGTAATTAATAATTGTATAGTCTATCAAAAAAAAAAGGGCGGGTGGGGGGGTGGAATATTGTATGGGGAAGAATGAACTAAACGTTGTATATATGATTCTGTTTAGAGAAGTGATTACCGGATAGAGTCCATGGTGAGGTATGCATAGATACATTACAAGGCGCTAGGTAGAGACAAAGATAGTGCAGGCGGTCATGCATCAAAGCGTACGCGAGAGCGAGAGGGAAAGAGAGAGAGAGAGAGAGAAAGAGGGGTTTTTCGGCCATAGGGTTGGGTATCCTGTAAAGTAGCTGTAAATTTGAAATATAGAGAGTAGAGACAAGGAAAAAAAAAAATGGCAGCACTGTCTAGTGTCTACTGTGGACAAAAAATAACAAGAAAATATTTTCTATATTTAAAATACATTACACATATATATATTATATGTGTAATGTATTTTAAATATAGAAAATATTTTCTTGTTATTTTTTGTCCACAGTAGATTAATTAAAATGTAATTTTAAATTAAATGGAAGTATATTTCCTATTATAATTAGGTTAACTTTTATTTTATTTCTAGCAAAAATTAAATTAGTTAAAACTTAATTCTAATTTAATTGAAAGTATATTTTATATTTTAATTAGGTTAATTTTTATTTTATCTCAAAAAAATAAACCAATTAAAATTTTAGTTGCAATATAGTTAACTATATATATATATATATATATTATATATAATGGATTAAAATTAAAATTTTTAACTAGATAATATAGTTTTATAAGTCTTACTAAATTAAATGATTGTTGTATAATTGTTTAAATAAAAATTATAAAAATAGTAATAAATATTATAACTCTATCAAGTTTGTAAATTTAAATTATTATTTAGACAAAAATGTTAAAAAGTGTTGTATAATTGTTCAAATAGAAAACGTATAAAATTGTAATAAAATACTATGTTATAATATAATTCTATCAATATTGAAAAATTAAATTACCATATAATTAATAAAAAATACTCTTACTATTTTTAAAAACTTATTAAGTTAAATTTTATTAAGTAAAGAATTAAAATTAAATTAATTAAAATTTTTATTTGTCTTGATCTATAATTATATTTTAAAAATAGAGCATATAATTTGTTTGAAAATAGTATTTTTGTTATATATAAAAAGCAGTATAATTATCATTTTTAGATATTTTAATTAAAATTTAACAAAAAGAGTTAAAATTAAACTATTTAACTTTTATCATTTAATTATTAGCTGATATTTAAAAAATACATTAAATTATTTTTAGATAAATAAAAGTATTATTAAAAATATTGAAAAAACAGTATGTCATTGTTCAAATAGAAAATTTATTAAAATTATAATAAATTATAAATTTAATGAAGTTGTAATATTATATTGTTACATATAGAAAATATAATTTTTTGTTAATTTTATTTTTAATTAAGAAAATAAATAATAATTTTTTATTATTTTATAATTATTTACGACCTATAAAATTAGTTTTAAAGTTAAGAAAATATTGATTATACCAGATATTGAAGGAGTCCAATATAAATATTTAAATAGAAAATTTATTAAAATTGAGATGAATTATAACTATATTAAGTTTGTAACATTAAAGTGTTATATAAACATATAAAACTTTTATTATTTTTAAAATTTTTATTAATAGTATTACAGTATATGTTTAACAGTTTATTTGCTATTGTGATTCTGAATTTTTTTTAATTACATACAAAACACATTGTTATTTACTAGTATCTATAAATGTACGAAGGGGGACATGCAAAATTACTAATCAATCTTTCCTTATTGTCATATAGATTTTGAACAATTTAGTAATTTGCTAATAAAAAATTAAATTGAATTAATTAAAATATATTAATTCAAAATATGTTTCCTATTCTAATTGGGTTAGATTCTATTTCATCTCTAATAAAAACCAAATTTAAAGAATTAAAATTTAGCTGTAATTTTATTGAAAATATCTTTTCTATTTTAATTAGATTTGCTTCTATTTTATCTAATATAAATGAAATTTGATAATATAGTTCTATAATTCTTATTAAATTAAATTTAATAAGAGAATAAATATGATTAAAATTGATAACATTTGTAAAATGATTTACTACAAAAAATATATATAGCATGAAAATGTTGAAAGGATATAGAAAATTTATTAAGAATGTAATAAATTATTATATTATAACTCTATGAAGTTTGTAAAATTATATTATTATATAGATAAAAATGTTAAAGAGTGTTGTATAAATTTTATAAATTATTTCTAAAGCAAAAAACTATTAACGTTAAAAATATTGAAAAATGATGTGTAGTTGTTTAAATAGAAATCTATTAAAATTATAATGAATTATAAGTTTAATATTGGATGGTTATATAATTAAAAAGTGCTCATATTATTTTTAGAAGTTTTATAAAACTTTAATAAGAAAATAACTAACTTTAAATAACTAAAATTTATTTATGTAATAAATAATTATAGGCAAAGATTTTTCTAGATGTTAATTCATAAATTTTTCTTATATGAACAAAATAGAGATTTTATGATTTTCAAATATGCTATTAAATTTAATAAAAATAAAAATTAACTTATTTAATATTCATTTTTAATTATTAACTAAAAATATATTTTTTTTAAATTTTGAATATAATATTTTTAGAGTAAAAAAATATTGTTAACATTTAAAAATATTAAAAAATATAAAGTGTAATTGTTCAAATAAAAGTGATATTTTTTATGAGATAAATTAATGAAAATAGACACTATAGACTAAAGAAACTAATTTTTTAAGCAAATGATTTTAATATTTTTGATATGCTATTTTTGAAAATATTAAATTTTATTATTAGAAATAAGCTTTTAAACAAAACATTTGTTAATTTTTTTTAAAAGAATGCTAACGTTAAAAAAAAATATTAATGAAAAGTGAATGCATAATTGTTAAAGTAGAAAATTCATTAAAATTATAATAAAGTATAACTACATAAATGTTGTAATGTTGAATTTTTATGAAATTTTTATTAAACTTTGATGAGAAAAATTAAATATGTTTCAATCATAAATATACATATTTAATTTATATATTTAAAATTTATTGATTTGTTCTCAATATTTGATTATGCATTTTACAATTAAATAACAACTTCTTCTAGAAAATAAAATAAATTTACAAAATTAATTAAAATTATATATTTTTATACTTAATTATTATCAAAATTTTTTAAAAATTGTACTTCCTAATTATAAGTAATCATGTAAAATGCAAATGCCCTAAAGGGGTGTTGGGGTCATTTTTCAAAACTTTGAAGTTCGATGATGAAAATATGAAAAAGCCTCATCGATCATACAATCAATTTGATGAAGATGAGCACTTTTTAAGCCTTTTCATAATCAATCGAACTATTAAAACCTTACCTGACTCGAGATCACTAATTTAGCAACCATACACCCTGATAGTTAATGAGCTATGATACATATGGAATGCAAATTAACACCTCGATCATTTGAACCCCAACCCACACTCTCAAGGAATGTTCAAATCAGATTCAAATTCAGACATTGAAAACCTTTACCTCATGTTTAGTTAGTTCAAACAACCAAAGCTATAAGAAAACTTTTACCCCTTGAATCAATAACAAACAAGAAAAAAAGACTATAAAGAAGACGCCACAATCTATAGGCTGAAATATAGATTGATAAGTCAAAAGACGTTCAAAACAAACACAAAGGTTTAATAAGAACACATGGTTAACAAGTAACCAAAAAGAAAACACTCTATTTTGAGTCATTCATCCATGGCTACCAGCTCTCCTTTACAAAGAATTAGCTTGGTTT
>CATIWM010595042.1:0-37892 GCA_949671775.1 Mallotus repandus | reverse complement strand
TATATGCAATCTATAAACAAGATTGGAGTGTTTTTTTATTTCGAGTTTTGCGCATTTATGAAATTAGTACTCTTTTTATCTTATTAAAAAGTCCTGGATAAAGAAGCAGATTAATTCTTACAAAGCAACACTCCCAAAATTTAAGAATACTTGTCATGTCATGTTGCATTATATTGTTTGGGCCATGTCTAATGAAAATCTATATTTCACCATGCGGCTGCGTATGTTTTGCTTTCAGATATACCTGCCCTGTTGTCCGTCCTATATTATTTATCCAGTAAACAGCAAGTTTTCAGCAATGTATTATATGATCTTGAAAGGATGAAAGCAATCAGTATATAAACCAGCAATTAAATTGGAAAATACAGGCATACACAACGTTTGGTTAACCAAGCAAAAGCAGTGTAATAATTAAACTGTTCCAAAATGTTTACATGCAAATATATCAGTAATTTCCTTTGATAGAACTTAATCTATTAATTCATATCACAGTTGAAAAGTTTACCAAAAAGATCTCGTGCAATGAACATGGAGACACTTGAATTCAGAATTCTGATTTATGTTGTTTGCCTATTTTACTTCAGAAAGTTCTTTACAAGTTTCAAGAAACAAGAATTCGTCCAACTTGCTAACTATATAAGAAGTCAGCACATATCCTCCAACTCTTTAAAATTACCAAGATTGACTATAACCACATACAACATCTGACTATAACCACATACAACATCCGTGCCTTTTTTTACAAGTATGAACTCATGTTTTATTGCCTTCTGTAATGGTGAAAGAAGACATAAAAAAAACTAATGAACTTGTGCTTTATGATTAATTCCCTAAGCTAATATTTATAGTTCATCATTGCAACTCAAAAAGAGCACCTCAATGTCTTCACTCGGCATCAATCAGCCTTTTTACAATCAGTCTTCTTCTTTAGATGCAATGATCAACACTGTACTACATGTAGAAAATTTTGTTAGGCACTGCCACATTTCAATGGTATCTTCTCATCAATCTGCGTCTTTCTTCTCATCAGCCCATCTCAATTTGGCATCCTCTTCTACAATCTCTTTTCAGTATAAAATCTACAAATCTAGAAGAAAAGGCAAAAGGGTCAAATTGGACTCTCAACAATATTCTAAAATTATTATTGGATTTTAATTTTTTTTTCTAGTAGAACTCTTTCTTTTCAAATTAAATCATATCAGACCTTCTTTTTAAAAAAAAATTCACAGTTGAATTCTATAAATTAATAAAAAAATTTATTTGAATGGCTAACTAACAAAACAGTATTTAGAATAATATATAAAATTTATAATTACTTTTAAAAATATTTATCACTTAATTATAAAAAAATTTAAGCCTATATAACAATTTTTTTAAAAAAAATAAAATTCTTTTAGCTCTATTTTGAATTTTAAAAAAAATTAAAAAATTTACAGACTTAAAAATTTTGAAAACTTTAAAATCAAGTAATATAAATATAAAAAAATGTATCAATTTTATTCTTAATTTTAATTTTAACACTTGAATAATAAAATTTTATTTATCAATTTAATTTTAGTGGTTGGCTAACAAAAAAATTTTTAATTTAAGGATTAAAATTGATGAAATTATTTTCTTAAATGCATATCACTTAATTATAAAAGTTTTAAAAATTATTAGTGTTTATAAAATAATTTAAGTAAATTTTAAATTAATTTTAAAAAGTTAAAAACAATTTTTATGTAGGCTTAAATTCTTTTAAAAAATTTTATGATTAGGTGATATATATATCTTTAAAAAAAGTTATCAATTTTATTTATTAGTCTAAATAATTTTTTATTAGTTAACAATTAAAATTTAATATTTTATTTAATTTATAAGATTTAATTGTAATTTTTTTTAATATAAGGTTCAATATGATGTAATTTTAAAAGAATAAATTTCTATTTGAACCAAAAAAAAAATATAAAAGTCCAATATTAACTTTGAAATATAATTGAGGATCCAAGTTGACAGTTGGCATAAAAGAAAAAGAGGGAAAAAGAATATATATATATATATATATATTCAGCAGTATTAATGAGAAAGACATTATAAGGTGATAAATATTGTAAGGTGAGGTTATAAATTCAATCCCCCACTCCCTTTGATCTTGAAGAAGAATTATTTAAATTAAGATAATTAAATTTATAATATTTATATTTTTGTCATTCCTTTGTATTTTAGTGATTCAATTGATAGATATTATAAGATGAGATCATGGATTCTCACTCCTCTTGACCTTCCAATTGTTAAAAAAAAATTCTAAAATTCTAATCTTTAGATACCTGTACTAGGCAAAAATTGAAACATCCAAAGGTGGGGAAAAACCCTCTTAATTAGCTTTAAATTGTTATTTTATGCACGTTCAAATCAGGTTCCTTGGAAGATTATGCAGCAATGGCTTAAGTGTCTCTCCTATGTCTTTCAAATGATTTTTGGGTGACTCATATTTACAGAGAAGGCAATTCTGCTGCTAATTTACTTGCTAAGCATGGAGTTTCCGCCACTGCTCTTCTCTGGTGGGATTCGGCTCTAGATGTTTGCAATAATTCTGTTTGTAATGATTTCAGTAGGCAAGCTTCTATCGTTTTTGTTAGTTTCTTTTGAGGTGTAGATCTTTGATTATTCTTGTATAACTCTATTATTTTTATTTTTATTTCAACATTGGCCAACAGAAGTATGATTTAACGTTAAGGGTATCAATCTAGTTGAAATAGTTGAATGCATTTTCTGATTCTGCACTCCAAATTTTCATTAAAAAAATGAGAAAGAACAAACAAGTAAGCTAAATATCTATAGATGATAGCAGTCATTTTGTCTTCCGATTTGTCAAAACACTAACTAAAATTGTTCTAACTTCTATCCACCCATCGTAATGATAAAAAAACATTAACATAAATAATAATTATAATAACAATAATACAATTAATCTCACACTGATTATATATAACAATTTAAGTGAATTTATATATTATTTAGATATTTTTACTTAATAATTTTTAATTTTTAAATTAAACAAAAATTAGTCGTGAATCTGCGTGATGCGCGGACTGTGAAATAAAATGATATAAATAATTTGAAATTACATTAATTTTATTTTTTTTAATTTTTATTGTCATAATTTTTTAGTTATAATAAGATTTGTTTTTAGAATTTTTAAATTATTTTTTTTGAAATAAAAAATTATTAAATTAGAATCACAGTATGTATAACAATGTTTTAGTTAAAAAATATTATTAAGTAATTACTATAATTTTTTTTAATTTTTTACTGGTTTAGAAAAATATTTTGAGTGATTTAACGTAGAAAAATACATAATATATACATAATTTTAGAATTTGAATAATATTAAAATATGTATAATAGTGTTTTAGTTAAAAAAATAATATTAAATAACTATTAAAAAAGTTTAGAAAAACATTTTGAGTGATTTAAAGTAGAAAAATACAATACGTAATATATATATAATTTTAGAATTTGAATAGTATTAAAATATGTATAATAATGTTTTAGTTAAAAAAAATAATATTAAATAACTATTAAAAAGGCTTCGAAAAATATTTTGAGTGATTTAAGATAAAAAAATATGTAATATATACATAATTTTAGAATTTAAGTAGTATTAAAATGTGTATAATAGTATTTTAGTTCAAAAATAATACTAAATAACTATTAAAAATGTTTTATTTTTAATAGTTTAACACATTAACTTTTTAAATGAATAATCAAATATGAAGGTGGATATTTGTCAAATTTTTAGCTTAATAATTTTAGGACTCAAGATTTAATATATATATAAATTTATTTTATATCTTTTATGATTATTATATTATTTGGCGACTATTTACCCTTTAATGTATTGGTGTCTAGACAGAAATTATATCATTAAACTGTTCAATTATTTACAATTATATTTTTTACATGTTATCAAAATCAACAATAATTAATTATCATCGTTTTTATTAGGCACATATCACTCACCCTCCAGGAAAGTTGTAAATACCCTGAACGACTTAGGATATGCAACTCACTATTCGGAAAGTCTTTTTTGTTTTTTCCTGGCTTCAGAAATTTGACAAAACAAAACAAAAAAAATAATTCACCCCTAGAAATATAATGGCTTAAATATAAATTCAGCCCTTTAAGACAACCATTACCATAATTGATTTATTAAATCCTACTAGTATTTATCCTCTCTCTCTCTATTTATATTTATATATATATATAGGTAGCAAGACTACTATATTTAAATTCATATGTTTAATTAATTTGATGACATTATTTTGCACAGCTTCAAAAAAACAAGAAAATCAATGCTGATAAAATCAACTAATTAAGCCTGCTGTAGTATTTTCATATTTTTATTCTACACACAATCAATTAAGTGATTTATTTAGAAGGAATTGTAATAATAATATATACACATAATAAAATTTTATTGACCAATGGGAGCAATGCTCCCTCCATGCCCCTCTAGTTTCTGAACTTTTGAAAATTTAGCAGTAGGAATTTATATTATTTTTTGTCTGTATCATAAATTATATATCCATTTTGTTAGTTTGTTAGTAGAGGTGAAGTGAGGATTTGAACCTCTCACATCCACTAGGACGATCAAAGTCCTTGCCACCGCAGCCAAGTGTAGAGCTTTCATAAATTATATTTTTTGCTTCCCCTTATTTAATATAATGATATTATATTTTAATAGGGAACTTGAATGACTTGTCTTTTTCTCTTAAATACTAATACACTAACCATTCGTATTAAAGCAAAAAAAAAATTATATTTTTTTAATCCATCAACTACTAATTACTATATGCAATTTTAGAACTAACATATGTAAATTATAAATAAATTATATTTCAAACTATATGAATTTTAAATAAAAAACGATCCTTACAATTTCTCTGACATTCATTCACATGCTCCATTTTTTTTTTTTGAAGATTTTTGTCCACAAGAGCCAACAAAACCCTGACTGCAAGCCTACCTGTAGAAATCTAATGGCAGATTGGCATTGCAATATTTAGTTGGTAGCTTCCAAAAGCACCTTATGGGATACAAGTTTCAACCCTCCACGGCTCCACCCCTTCGACATTTCAATAACAATTTTTTTTCTTAGACAACTTATCAAATTTATCATAGCCACCATTGCCTATCATCTATCTGTCTCTAACATTCCTTCTGCGGTGATGATCTGAAATTAAATCTATAATTTTTTTTAATATTATATGTATTTTTTAATCATTTATTCAATCTTTAGCGATCTACTTTTAGTATGGTTTTTTGAAAAATTGCCTAATGGATAAGTATAAAAGAGACAAGTTTTAGTTGCTCTTTTGTTTCTTTCTTTTTCCATTTCACGACTGTCTTAAACACTTAGCCAAAGATACCCATCAGAGCCAGCTCAAAAAAACTAACAGATAGCTGCAGCAGTATTCAATATTATTATTAATATTTCTGAAGAAACATTTGTGATCTAAGCACTGTTGGATCCCACATGAGAAGGGGAAATCTTATACAAATATGTCTTCAACAGGACAAATGTGCTAAAGCAATGAACTTGGAATATTAATGGGTTCTGGAGGATAGAAAGAATTATATATCTTTGCAAAATTTTGTTTTCAAAAACTTAATTTTTTTTATTATTGATTTTATAAGCTAAATTTTTATCTGAAATACAAATTAACGCTTCAAAATAAATTATATTACTAAATTGCTCATGAACTACGTATAAAAAATTAATTTTATTTTAATAAATCGCTAATATTTTGTTGAATTATACAAAACATAAACATACAAAGTAGCCAGGATATAACACATTTATATGAATAAATCACTTAATAAATAGTGAAAATTAACTAATGCTAGAAAAAAAAAAAAAAAGGATTGGAATGAGATGAAAAAGGAATAAGCCAAACTTGCCAATACAATCATTGAAGAGAGACCTAAGATTCCCTATCACTTGCCAAAACGTGGAATGACTTGGACCTCAAGTGCCCAACCAATTGCATTTTCACAACAATACGAAATTAAAAACAATTATTAAAACAATAAAAATGAGATCTATAATTAAATTTAAATTGCTTTTAGATGTGGTCACGAGACCAATATTTTTTTAAATATTGTGTATTATTTTTCTTTTAAAAAAAATTAACTTTTAACATTTGATCCGTGAATGCTCTCTAACTTAATAAAAAAAATAAAGTTACTTTTTTTTCATGAATCATGAGAGTTTCGTTAACTTTAATATTTTTCTTTAAAAAAAATTTAAATTATTTTATTATATTGTAATAAATTAATCAGTGTACAAATGTTAATTATTTTTCAAAATTTATGGTTTTATATCTTTTGATTCATTATTATTACGTAATTATCAGTATTTAATTTTTTTTACTTTTTTATTAATAAAAATAAAATAAAATTTTTATGATGAATTTTGTGGAAGGTTCCTTTATTTTGTTTTTTTTTTTGTGGTTATATTTATTTTTTTCCTATCTTCCATCAAATGAATATATATATATATATATTTTCCAAGAGGAATGTGGGGGATTTTTTTTCATTTTATTGTTTTTTCTAATTTTTGTTTCTAAGTGTATTAATGCTTTATGCCTTTTGGCTTCTTTTATTTTATAATAAGAAAAAACAAACTCTGATTGTGACTTTTCTTCAATAATTACACGGTATTCATGTTGAAGCAATTTAGAGAAATCATTTTCAACTAAAATTTTCTAATAGAAAATAGACCTATTCATTAAACAAATTATATTTAATTTGGATATTTGCAAAATATTATAATTAAATGGTCTTCACAACCCCATTCTACAAATACAAAAAATTTTAAACAGATTTTTTTTTTTCAAAGTTGCTTTTTTTTGAAAATAAATATTATTTAGAGTTGAAAAACTATAGATAATAAAATTAAAAATTAGAGTTGAAATTAGAATATCTTATAAAAAAAATTACTCTAATCATGCGTACAACTTAATTTTTTTAATTATGGATTAAAAGTCTGACTTATTAATATTTCTTTATTTTTTTCAACTAAATAATAATTTAAACTTTTGATCAAAAAATAATAATTTATATTTGAAAAAAAAAAATTACCATGGGCAGACAGAAACGTAACAAACAGAACCAAACACTTTCCCTCCACTCGAAAAATATTAGAATAAATCCAATCTCATATAAACTCATCTCGAAACAACTATAAAGCGCACATCTTAAAATTTTAAAACAGAAGTCATCCAGCTCAACGGTGACGATCGACGAAGATCTATTGCCATAAATATTCGCTCTCTTACTGAACCATAAGCCATCATCATCTCCTCCCCGTCTCTCGTACTTGTTCTTCTTCGTTTCCTTGTTTTGTCTCTGCAACATCCGCAATTCACGGCTTTCTCGTTTTCTGTCTTACTGTTTTCTTGTTTGTTTCCAGAACTTTCTCTTCTCTTCGCTGTTTTTCTGATTCAAAATCATTTCAAATTTCACTTTGAAATTATTTTTTTTTGAATTTTATTTGGTGTTGTTCAAGAAGAGATATTCGAAGCAGAGATTGATTGATTTTAACTCTTTCTCTCTTCGAATTCTCTTTTCTTTTTCGTTCCTGTTTCGGGCATTTAAACTCTGCTTTTTTATTTCTGAATTGGAAATGTGAAAAAAAGGTATTTTTCCATTTTCGTTTTGTCGTTTCTCTGGTAAAGTTGATTCCTTTCTCTGTTTTTGCATCTGGGGGTTTTTGATTTTTTTGTGTGTTGGTTTTGTTTTGATGCAGGGTCACACAATTTGAAGAATTTGAGTGCTTGACAGGGATAGTTCAGAAACTTGGAATAGATTCTGAGATAGCAATAAAAGTTTTTTTCTCTTTTGCATTGGGAATTGTTGCTTAATTATTTGCTGAATTAGCGTGATTAAGGAGACGAGGTTGTTGGGTGTATAGATTCACACAAGATGGATACGCATATGGGGTTACTTCTGTCGAGATTGAATATGCTATCAACGTCTGATCATAGCTCTGTGGTCTCTATGAACTTATTTGTTACTCTTCTTTGTGCTTGTATTGTTATTGGTCATCTTTTGGAAGAGAATCGATGGATGAATGAGTCCATTACAGCCCTTCTTATTGTAAGAAAGATACATTTATTATTTCAAACCCTTTAATTGCCATTAACCAAATTTGAATTTTACTTGATCTTTATGGTTATTTGTTCAGAAGAATGAATGATAGTGTATATGTTGCTGGCAGGGTGTATGCACTGGGGTTGTTATTCTGCTTATTAGTGGTGGAAAAAGCTCGCATCTGTTGGTCTTCAGCGAGGATCTTTTCTTTATTTATCTTCTTCCTCCTATTATATTTAATGCTGGGTATGTATGCTTGTTGTTACTGTCTTGTTGAGGTGCATGTTAAGTTTTGAAACTGGTTACTTTGAGAGTTCATTTAGCTTATACTGAATTTAATCTTTTGATTTTTGGCCATTGCTTTGTGTTCCAGGTTTCAGGTGAAAAAGAAGCAGTTCTTTCGTAATTTCATCACTATCATGCTCTTTGGTGCTGTTGGCACGTTAATATCTTGTTGTATCATAGCTATAGGTATATAAGAACTTCACACATGCCACTAAATTATTTCTATGTAATGCATTTCTGACCACATTCTGATCTTTGTTTAAACACTATGAATCTTTTATGGCCCCTCTGATTAGATTGATTGTTATTTGCTGGCTTATGCTTTTATACGTAATATGTAGCACATTTTTTTATAGGCAGTGGTCTTTATTTTGGAGTTTCCTTACTTCTCAACCCTCAATGTGTAAACACCTAAAAATATAACTTTTAAGGAACACCTGTTCAATCACCTTCAAAACATTTATTTCCTTTTCGTATCCTTCTATAAGATTCGGTTACCTGTTGAGCTATAATGAGCAACCTATGTTACTTATCAGTCTTTGTTTAACCAAATTTCTGTTTAGAAGCTCTGTAGTAATCAGCTTTTGGCTTTGACCTTCCCTGGCAACATTTATTATATGTAGTAAAGCAGAATGACTTTCATTCTTTGAAGCAGGCTTATGTGACATTAGTCTTTGTTGACCTCAATGACCACCATGTTTGAATTGGCTTATTATGCTAAGAATATACCTTATAGTTGTACTGATTGTTACTATTTCTCTGACAGGTGCTAAACAATTCTTTAAGAATTTTGATATTGGAGAGATTGATATAGGGGATTATTTAGGTACAAGACTTGTAACTCTTTTTTTTTTTTCATTATTGTTTTTCTGTTTTCCTCAATTATAAACTTACTTTTTTGTTCTCCTTTTTTCAGCAATTGGTGCCATATTCGCTGCAACAGATTCTGTTTGCACTTTGCAGGTCCAGTACCTATTAATGGAATAGAATGTTATGAACCTTGGAAAAACATGTAATATAGCTTTTGAAAATTAAATTTTAGTTCACCTTTTGATGCAGGTGCTTAACCAAGATGAGACACCTTTGCTCTATAGTCTAGTATTTGGGGAGGGTGTTGTAAATGATGCCACATCAGTGGTTCTTTTCAATGCACTCCTGAGCTTTGATCTCACTAATATCAATCTTAGAATCGGATGGCAGTTTATTTGCAACTTCTTTTATTTATTTCTCTCAAGCACGTTGCTGGGAGTTGTAGTAAGTCTCCCTTTTTCTCTCTCTCCTACACAATCACATGCACACCCAGATAACGCACCTAAAGAGACAGTCACACATATGTATGCCTGCAAGAAATGTTATAAGTGATATATGAGGTTCTTTTTCTTGCAGACTGGACTACTTAGTGCTTACATCATCAAGAAGCTATATTTTGGAAGGTACTTTGTGTTTGGATTTTATGTTTTTAAGTTGTGCTCAGTAGTTCCATTTCATCTATCATGTGATTTGCCATGGACAAATTCACTGGTGAAAACTAGACGAGTTCCTGAATTTGGAAAATGCTTAGGGGGATTGACTTCGTGAGGCTATGAAGCATGCTCCAGCTTGTGCAACTGTAGCTAGCTCTACATGTTTTCACTTTGTTGAAGGGGTTCAACAAGTATAATTTGAGCATAGATACTTGTTTGCTCCTAGTCCTAGATGGATTCGGACGTGGATATTTCTTATTTCAGTCCTACTTTAGAACAGAGGTACTGTAATTATACTGCACTGACTATGTATCTTACATGATTCAGGCATTCCACAGATCGTGAGTTTGCTCTGATGATGCTCATGGCATACCTTTCGTATATGTTGGCCGAAGTAAGATCCATCTTAACTCTTCTGAAGAACCTGCTCTGTTTTTTTATGGTTAATTTGTTGGTAACTTCAATTTGTTATGCAGCTGTTCTACTTGAGTGGCATTCTCACTGTATTTTTCTGTGGGATTGTGATGTCCCATTACACCTGGCATAATGTGACTGAGAGTTCAAGAGTCACAAGCAAGTATGTCTCATCTTAAAATTTGCCTTACGTAGTTGGCAATCATTGCTATGTCTTTCTTACTAGGAATATTTTATCTCCTTATTGCTTCAACTTGTATCTAAACAACACAGGCACGCTTTTGCTACCCTGTCATTTGTTGCTGAGATCTTTATCTTCCTCTATGTTGGAATGGATGCCTTGGACATTGAGAAGTGGAGATTTGTAAGCGATAGGTATAATATTTATGAAAGTTTTAACCGTTATTGTGATTATGTTCTGTGAGAAATGCTCTGCCAATTTGTAACAGCATTCTTGAAACACCATTTAAATTTGTTTGATATGACTTGTTGCAGCCCTGGAACATCAGTTGCAGTGAGTTCAATATTACTGGCTCTTGTTATGGTTGGAAGAGCAGCTTTTGTTTTCCCCTTATCCTTTATATCCAACTTATCAAAGAAATCACCCACTGAGAAGGTTGGCTTCAAGCAACAGGTACATGATTCTATTTCTTTTATCTTATCAGCCTCATGCTTTTCTTTTTCCTTTGACTCCATTGATCTATTACAGCATATTAATATTGATTCTCTGTAGATTGTGATATGGTGGGCTGGTCTCATGAGAGGTGCAGTGTCAATGGCACTTGCGTATAACAAGGTAGTGTATCCTCTTTCTGCAGGCATAATATGCTTCAACATGAAATAGAGGTCATAGGATTTGAGTTGTGTAAGAAAGTAGGCCTTTTATCTTTGTTGAGTAATAGTGATGAGTTACTGATCATCATTCATGTTGAATAAATGCAGTTTACAAGTTCAGGACATACCCAATTGAGATGGAATGCAATAATGATTACCAGCACCATAACTGTTGTTCTCTTTAGTACTGTGGTAAGATATTCTTATTTAGGTTGTGAGTATGTGGTATGTTTGCGTGTACATCTAAATTTAGGTTGTGAGTATGTGGTATGTTTGTGTGTACATCTAAATTTGTTCCCTTCATGTATTTTGTTATTGCTGCAAATATCCTATTATTGCAACTTCATTTGTTTGATCGCCTTACCCATAAGCTAATATGCAGTCAAACTTCTGGTTTTCTGAATTATTGTGTTCTAGTTGGGTGTTTATTGAACTAGAGTTCAACTTGCAGCTACATAAATTCGTGTCTTTTCCTTGTGATGTCTCTTTCTCAAATGAAAGTAGACAGTTTTGAGAGGATTAAAATGACAAGCTACAAAAGCATGTGAACCTGTGTTGGGTGTGCTGGCCTACATTTCTGTGTGCAGACACAGTTATCTTTCTGTTTATGCTGCAAGTATGTGAAGATTATGCTCAGTTAATAAGTTTGATCTATCATTTGCCCCTGCCAGGTGTTTGGTTTGCTGACTAAACCTCTTATAAGATTTTTGTTGCCGCATCCAAAACACCTATCAAGAAGCATATCATCAGAACCAGCTACGCCAAAATCAGTTACAGTTCCACTTCTTGGGAACAATCAGGACTCTTTAGAAGATCTTGGCGGTAATGATTTTCCCCGTCCAAGCAGCATACGGGCACTCCTGACCACTCCAACTCATACTGTTCATTACTACTGGCGTAAGTTTGATGACGCATTCATGCGTCCTATGTTTGGTGGTCGGGGTTTTGTTCCATTTGTTCCTGGCTCGCCAACAGAACGGAGCACCCATAATCAGTGGCAATGAAAAGAAAGACAAACAAGATGTAAAATATGTATATTATAAGCATCGGTAAAGATAGTCGAGATTCACGCAGCTTTGGACCTGCTACTGAAAATTTTGCCAATATTTTACATGATTGTTAGTTTTCGTGTGTAGTACACCATAGCCATTGTCTTGTTTGCCATTGGTTTTTCCCTGTTTATCTCTCATTATTATTGCAACTTTTTATCCCCGCAAGGCATGATGAGTTTGACAGATGCCTGCATTTTGTTGTATAATAGTGGTTAAATTTGCTATTGTATGGGTCTGCAAACAAATCCAATTATTTTAATTTTTTGTTACTGTTTTGAACAGCAATGTTAAGCCATTGATATATCGAATCATGCAACTTGCAAGGAAATATTGGCATGCCTTACCTAGACTCCAGAGTATTATGCCAAACAGAAGATTGAATGACACTTTTTTTTATTGAATATTTTATATTTGGCGAGAATATAAGTACATATTACAAATATGCACTACAAATATAACCTGGTAAGCGTAATACACTGGAAGTAGTTAAGAATATCCTGTCACATTTTCCCGGTCAAATAATGTTGCATTGTCAAAAACGTAAAATTGTGCAGAATGCTGCATTCATCAAATAGATGTGGTCATGTAAAGATTAAGCCACACATCAATGCGTTATTAAGTATGCAAAGATCAAATGATGTTTGGGCATTGCTTTTCATTGTGAATGACATTGACAAGGAGTGCAATAGAAAACTTCGGGAAATATAGCTATAGACCAACTAGCAAGAATCTGAACTAGCGGGCTTGCCAATTAGTGTTGGATAATTCATTTGATATGAGTTGTCTAGTGCCCGCATTTGTACCATTTTTATGATCTATTGAATCTTAGATACTCATATATGATCTGAAAGATGTTGAGGCTATTGAACCATATGGACCAACTGTTGAAGCAAATTCATGGGTAACAGGATTGGAGCTGCTGAGTCCATACCGCTCAGCCATTGAATTCACCATAAATGCAGAAGAGCCCAGATTGTAGTGTCCAGAATATGGCAAAGGAAAGAGTTGTTTTTCTTCACTCCTGTACAAGCCTCCCTCTTGATAATAAGATTGTGGATTTGAGCTTCTTGGAGCATTGATTGGAAGAGTCGATATAGATGTTGGCACCACAGTTCGGAGTCGTTTAGATGTGTCGCGCTGATTTGGTTGGGCCTCACAAGAATAAGTATGTTTATTTCCAATCTGCTGCTGTGGCCGATGATTAGGGGAACTTTTAGCAGGTTTTTTCTCACTCTTATGCTTTCTAAGCTGCAGGATGCCACTTTTGATGATCTCCGGTGAGAACTGTGACTGAAGCTTGTATTTTTTTATCAATCTTAGTACACCTCTTAGAGCAGCTAGCTGTGTCCCTATTGCATTATCCTGTGAAAGATTTAATCGCTTCAGAAACCTTGCCAAGACAAATTAATCATCATACCACGTTTCATGATGTAGCAAAGCTACAAAGGTAAACATACCAGCGCATTCGAAGAGTTATTTCCCTTCTTGCAAATCTTTCTATAGCATTCCTCAGCATACTCTGAATGTGCTTTAAGCAGGGGAACTGGAGGGAACTTATCAATCAATTCAAACTCATATATGAAAGGAATTGCCTCAAGTCTCTTGTTTTTTTCAATGAGTTTCTGGATAAAATCTGTAAAGAAAACAAAAACAGTATATTCTGTCCTGTCAAAGTGCTGCAAAACTGTTGTATGCAATCAAAGCGTCATGAAGGACTACGCAACATGCCATGCATCCGAAAACATTATGGCCCCTTATTTTCATTGCCATTTGGATTGTTGACATCTCTTTCCAACGCATATCAAAGTAAATTGCATATATCCAGACCCAGAAAATTAGAATATTTATGTTACCAGTTACACGAGCTAAATTTAAAAGCTAAAGAAAACAATCATATGAAACTCACCATGAACCCTATCTGCAAACCCTAAAGCACGGAACAATTCAGGTGCCGGTTCACGCTGCACAACATTCTCCATATACTTCATGGTCTCATCTTTATCAAATTCATCTGTTAAACCAAAAACAGCCACAACCATCAAAAACCCCAAAACCTCCAAAGAATTCTTCATCTTCGCTTCCCACTCCACGGCCATTCTCATTGCCTCCTTCCTCTCGTGGGATTCCACTAAACACCCCGCCCTGTTCAGTTCCTCAAGAAAAACTACACAACTCTTCCTTGCAACATTTAAATCAATACCCACATCAAATTCACTTGAATCAAATGGATAGAAGAATCTCAATGACTCCAGTACCAGTTTCGCAGGATTAGAAATACCTTTAAAAGCTTCAAATAAGGTATTTCTCAACACAGCATGCTCTTTTACATGCTCATTGAAGTACAACAACAATGACTTGCCGCTATCTAAGGGTAAAGATGAAGTCTTGGAGGGTTCAATGGTGTTATCATTATTTTCAGTTTCTGGGTTCTCATTTTGGGATTGAACAAAGGATTTTGTTTTGAAATCTTTGATTTCAGTTTCTGGGTTTTTGTCTTCAGATTGGGTAGAAGGGTCTCTTATGGTATCTTCGCTTTCTCTGTTTTGGGTATTGGATAGGGAGGCGGTTTTTTCAAGGTGTTCGAGCTGAGTTTTGATTAAGAGGAAATGATCTTCGAGGTCTTGCCATTGAAGAACGAAATTGGCGAGTGTGGAAGTGTAATTCTTTAGTTTTCTGAAGGATTTACGAAGATTTTGAGGGTTTGATTGTTGTTGATGAGGTTCATGATCCATTGAAGAGGACACCGAAAAGAAGAAGCCGTAACGACGGAGACTGAATTCAAATGCTAAATCAAATTAATATCTGGGAGATAAAATAAAAGATCATGAAAGAGAGAGACAGTCAGTGAGTAGTTTTAATTTTTAATTAATTAATAAAGGATGAAACTTGTACAAACTGATGACGTGGCATCACCTATGCCTGGTGGTAATACTTTTTTGGTTTCTCGGAAAACTATCTTTGGCTCTCGGCCGCTTATCTCAGGACTGTTAGAAGTTGCAGTTTTATAATATAAAAAAGTTATTCAAGGAAGCAAAAATTCAGATAGCAATTTTGAAGCTTTTGTCGATTCACCAACAACACTGAAAGCTCTTTCATAAGCTTCTAGTACTGAATAGAATTAAAAGCATTGACAATTACTGAAGGACCAAGCCTTCATATTAGTTCATAGATGAAAATATAAATGCCCAAGGCATGGGCACTGTGTACACATGTATGGCCAACCTTCAATATATGAGGTATGAAACTACAAACAACAAAAGATGTTATCAGAGCTACTACCCACTTAGGAATGAAACTACAAACAGCAAAAGATGTTATTACAGCTACTACCCACTTTACCTCTATTACTTCAAATAACATCTTCCATCCCTCTCCTTTTTTTTCTTTTTAAATCAGAATCCGACATTTTACATTCAATATTTTCATAACAGTATATTGTATACATCCAACATGTTAAAGGGTAACAGCCCTAGAGTGAATGAAACCAAAAAAGATCAGGAAAGACTTTGGGCCCTTTGCTAGAGAATTTATGCTGCGATCGTAATTAGACCTTTTCTAAGTTCTAAATATCAACAAACTTTAATAGTCTCTCTCTCCCATATGGGTGCCATATTCAGCAGTGTGTAAGATATCCAAGAAAAATACTGATGAGTGCAACCATAACAACAAAAAGAGGAGGAAATCCTGATTGTATGTTTCTTGCGCTTGTCCTGCTCCTCAATACTGCCTGGCAATGAAAGAAGACCATGATCAAAAACTTCAAAGCAAGTGGCTCGTCAAGAAATAGGAGGACAGGAGAGGAAAAGTAAATGGTGAAATTCGCATTGCTTTGGATAAAGAAATCAACTATGAGCACATGCAAAAGCTCATACATATATATATATCATATGTATAGATAAATATAATTTTTCCATGTAAAGAGTACTTACTAGTTCTTCCTGCAAAATCTTTCTCTCTTGAATGCTCAATCTCCTCTCCTCAGTCAACTTTGAAATGGTGGAATCAGCCTAAATGGGAAATGCCAAAAACGCAGAGTATTAAATTTATGATGCTAGAATTCAATTTCAAACATGCAACTTCCTGATCTACAAAAGCACCAGGAATTTGGATCAGAAACTGGGAAAGACTGACCACGTTCAGCTTAGAATCAAGTTCATTCAGTTTGGACTTCATCTCCTCAATATCACGCACTAACTTCAGCTCATTTGCAGCCTTTACTGCTATAAACTCTGCACCTTCATCTTCATTTCTTGGAGCAAGGGACTTAGCCTCATTTACTACACTAATATCATTAAAGGCATCCTTCACTGCATTCTTTGGTGAAGAGAGCTCTGCATCCGCTGTCAGATTATCATTAACACCATCCTTCACCGCATTCATTGGTGGAGGGAGCTCAACTTCCTTTGCCAGCTTATCATTAAAGGCATTCTTCATTATTGGAGGGACTTCAGAAACCTTTGCCAGTTTAGCATTATTGGCATCATTCTCTGGCTTCAACTCTTCTTCCTTTGTCAGATTAAACTGTTTGCTGTTAACTGCATCATCATTTGGCATAAATTCTGCCACCTGTGCAGGCTTTGACTCCTGAAAATCAATCAAATCCTTCTCTGGCTTCAGCTCCACATTCTTTTCTATTTTGGACTCCGGATCATAAGTCATTTTGGATTCAACATTCTTGGCAATCTGATAACAAAAGAATAACAAACACATAGTATTTTAAAAGCATATTTGATTGGAAATAATAAACAAATATTAATCGGAAGCATCTTAATGCAATCATCAAATTAAAATCCTGGACTCAAAATGTTCTACCCTAGTACTAAGGGAATTACAACATTGCCAAACAATAACTTTTCATACCCTGTGCAGTGGAGTGGTATTTTCGATTCTACTGAATCCTGGGTCTTTCAGAACAGAAGGTTCAAAAAAGGGTCCCTGATTAAGCACTCCATTAATTGGAGACAATACAGGAGATTCAGGTGGGCTAATGAGCGCCACTTTCAGTTTGATCTCTTCAATGCGCTTCCCATCATCTCTGCTAAACTGACAATTACAAAAGGGGGGTAAAGAGAGAAGAAATTACAACAAAAGAGAAACAGTGAGAGAGAGAGAATTAAAGTTAACATTAACAACTCAGATGGGTACCGTATATGGTGTTATGTCCTTGTCACTTGCCCCAAGAGGAACAACAGTGCTTTGGATTAAGAACTTGTCTTTGCAAGCCATCTCAAGAGGAACTGCCTTAGGAGCTTGCATTGTAACTACATTAATATCAAACCCAAGAGGATCAAAACAACAACAGAATGACAGAAGGAAGTCAGACACAGTCATAACTACCAAACAGAAAGAGAAAATAGCATCTGACATACAGAATGGAATTAAAGAACGAACACAGTGTAAAACAGCAGCTAAGAATGTCAATAACACAGTAACTATGAGGAGCTTCAAACGGGGTTGCTACTTTGGCATGATAACCAAAGATTATTCTAAAAACAAAGGATGGCAAGGCAAAACCAGTTGAGATTGTCAAAACTATCAAAATTTTAGATGGAAATGGAAAAAGCTTACCTGTAAATTCACACGTTGATTTTGGTGAGACAATGCCAACATTTGGCCGCACACAATATTTCTTAGGGGAAGTAGTCTTAACCTGGCAATATCATGTCTGAATTATATAGCTATCTGGCATTACATATATCAAAATTTGCACTCTCTAAAAATCAAAATCCAGGAAAAAAAAAAATGCAATTCATACCTTGAAAGCAACATTATCATGGGTGTTATTGGTAAGTAGAACTGCACATGAACTCTGCTTCTTCAATTCAACTACAAAAACAAAAAATATATATATACAACTGTTACAATCAGAAAAACAACACAACCCTATAATCTATGCTATCAGATTTTCACTACTCTATAATAAAAAAATAAAAAAATGGAAAGGTTTAATTAAATGCCTCCAAAATAATTTGAACTAACCCACTTTTTTTTAATTATTATTATTTCTGTTTATTGTCTTCAAAAAAGCAAACAGCAAGAAAGAAGATTTAAGAAATGAAAAAATTCAAAAATCCTTCTTATTCTCTCTTTGCAGCCCCAATACGATACAGATCAAACAGAGCCATCGATTTAATCTTTAATAAGCAACACCAATCATAAACCAAAAGAGTCAAGAAATGATTTAAGGATGGGACCATAATCATTAATTAATTATACTCACATATAAATTTGAGTTCCTTGGGTTGAATTTCTAGAAGTTGCTGCTGGGCACTCATGATTCTTCTTTCTCACAAAATTTATTTAAACCAATCTTCTTTCTCAGCATTCAAAAGCCACCTTTCTCTCTGCATAATCAAAAAAAAAGTATCAATAAATAAGACCCACATGTGAAAAGCACCCTAAAAGCTACTACTCTATACTGGGTGTATATAATAATACTATAATAGTATTCAGTTACAGAGACAATCACGCTTGATCAAATCTGAACCAATATTCTTTTAAAAATGTCATAGAGAAAAAACTCAGATCGGAGAAACCGAGTTGACTCAGAGATCGTTTCTTCGAGTTATAGGTGAACGGAGATGGCTTCGATTTTCGTAATAGTGAGTGAAGGCATATGCAGAAGAAAGAGATCAGTTTATTTTAGAAGTCAAAACCAGTCAGACAAACGACGCCGTTTTTAAAACGACAAAGAATGAGATCATGTTGAATTTCACCAGAAACGACGACGCCTACAATCGTCTCCGAGTTTTCTCCGTCTGGTCTGTCTGACAGACACGACAGTGTACACTGACTCAAATGCTGACAACTACTCGTAATTCAAAAAACAAATACATAAAAACAGTAGTACCAAAACGACAGCGTTTTCTGTATTCACATTGACGTCGGCGAATCATCAGCTGAAAACAAGCAAGCAACAGTCTGTGAGGGTGAATTTAAGGATAAGGAATGAATTGCGTGAATTTAACGTTTCTTTTTTTTAAAAAAAAAAGACGTTTCGTTATGGCTATGACTGTGATTTGAATGAATCGAAAAATTCGACTTACAATTATAGGAGCAGACAAAGAAATGCTTCCGCAGAGATCGTTTCATTATTTTAATTGTTTGGTGAGAGAAGAAACGAAACGCTGAAGCTTCTCTTTTTTAGGCTGCACAGAGACTGTGAAAAGTGGAAGTGAAAGCTACGTTATTAATGGTTGTGGTTGTGGTTATGGTGGTGATGGTGGTGGTAGTGGCAGTGGTGGCGTTAGTTATAGCACGAGTACACCGGAGGAGAACGCGAGAGACAGTGCTCGGTTGGTAATGGTAGGGCTGATAAAGCTAGCGGTTGTACCGGCAGCCAACCGATCAAGTTGCTATATATATTTGCAATTTCAATCTGCGTCTTGTAAAAGTCATGGTATAAAGATAATGCTTGGTCTGACTTTATTTTTAATTAAAATTTAGTTTAATTATATTGTTTTCTTTAATCATGTATAGAATTTTTTACTCAAAATTAATAAATTGAAAAAATTCAAGCTTGAACAACTTTTCACTAAATATTATCTATGCTTTTTAGAAAAAAAAAAAATCTTAGAGGAGATCTACAAGTCCAAATTATTCTATTTGTCAACAATCCATGATACATTTCATGTTCACTTTGAATTATAATAATTGCATACTTTACACCTCCTTTAATTCATGATACATTAATTTTTTAATTGAATTTTGGATTTCTGTATCCCATTCAACTTTGATTCAATTATCATTTTGTTTAGTTAACTTATGTTCATTCCATTAAATTTGTAATATGATTCTACCCTCTTAATAATATACGTTTTTCATTCTTTGATCTACTAAAAATTTAATTTAGATGTATTTATTCATTTGATTCGACTTAAATTAATTAAAATTTTTATAATTATTAGACATAAAAATTTATAAACACAAAAAATTATGCATAACATATCTACAGTTAGTCACTATTCTTTCTGTAATTGTAAAAGAACTGTGCATTTGTAAAGTGATTTTTAAAATTTTTAAATCAGATCTATAATTATATGAAAATTTTCAAGTGTACGCTTACTTTTGAAATCTAGCTATAAAATCATGATATTTTCTTTTTAGAAAAAAAAAAAAAGGAATTCTTAATCCAATCCACTAAAAATGTATCAAGTTGATACAATCAGTAGGTAAAATTCACATGAAAAGTGTGATTGCAATCTCTATCATAACCTTTCCAATATTAGCAAACCTTTCAGTTGCAACTTTCTATTGGGGTTTTAATAAGCATGCAAATCTCCATTTCATTTTATACCATAGATGCCAATTATCAGGTTATTTTGATGCACTCATTACCTAATAATGAGCCTAAATTAAAGCTTTAATGGCTTAATTAAGCTTTTGCATTCAACATATCCATGCTGCTATTGACGGTACCATAATAATTAATTTTTGCATTGCAATGCTTGCATGCCAAGAAAGTAAACCCTATATATGATAACCATAATTAAAAAAAAAAAATATTAATCATTTCACCAAATAAAAAGGTATAGATGATGTGTGCTTCCTTCCTATGTCGCTCATTACGGTTTAATTTATTATAGATAATTCATATTGAATATTTAAATAAGATTTGCATAATTAAGTCGATATTTTTAATGAAATTAATAATATGACTAATATCATGAAGTCATCATATAATTATATTGTAATTGCTTAAAGTCGAAGAATATGTGAAACATGTATTTGATAAAAAAAAAAATTGGCATGTTTATAATGAAAATTTGAATATTTTATATTTTTTATCGTACTTTTTTCGAGTTACATGAGTGTATTTTATATGAATATTCTCAAATTTTGTATTGTTTGTATAAATTATAAGTATTTAGAGTTTATTATACTATAATTAATCTAGTTTAATTTGTATAAAGATAATAAAAGTCTTTTAACAACTAATTTAACGTGATTGTATATACTACGAACCAAAAACATCGTTTAAATAAACTCATTAAAATGAATTAATATAAATTCATTAAATCTCATGGCTGTCCTTAAAAAAAATCATAATTTTTTTTTTATTATAGTTTTCGATTTTACCTTTATAATTAGTAAGTGGTTGCTACATGGCTTTAATGTTATAGCATTTTAATGAAAAACTTTGTATTAATCGGCAAGAATATTTGTCACTTTCTTTAAAGTCCATACACAACATCAACAACATTAAAATCTTTCAATCAAGAAATAAATATGATCGGTTAATAAAGTCCAAAATGTGGGTGTTAAGATGGCAAAATATTACTATTTGAAATTAATAACATGAAAATGAAATCAAACCAACTGGTTGGTCGAGAAATTTCAAAGAAAAGAAACACACATCATGAAAATAAATAACTGGGCCAAGAACAATGTTAAGTCTCAGGATATATAAATATGAACAAAACCCTTTACTAAGCTTCTGCGTCAACTGCCAGTCCGCGGCTCTTTTTGGACCACGACCACCATTGCAGGTAGTGGTTGGGACTAGTTTCGGAGACAGTGGACAAGCGTGCAAGGCAATCTCACGCCTGAATTTACAGGTTGATAGGTAGCATTCATTTAGTGCAGTGGCATTTTACTTGGCTAGAAAACCTGAAACATTATGCTCAAACCTTCTATTTCACTACTAACAACTAACATATAAAATCATTTCTATTAGGTTAAAAAAATTGCATGATTAAAAAGTTTTTTTTTTTTAAATAGGGAGGACATATAATCTTAGTATTGATGGACTGCATAATAGATGGCAGTTGTCCTACTTTAAATTGACAACATGAATATTCGAACATTGTACTTCAAGATGCCTTTAAAACTATTCAGCAAGAAGAAATTAATGCTGAAAATTTTGAAGTGTGCTAGTTGAGTCATTTTCAAAAGTATAAGCAAAATTAAAATACATCAAGGACGGAATAGAAATAATTATCTTATTTATTTAAAAATTAACGGATCAAATTTTATATCATAAGTAGTCATTTCTTTATCATTCATAATAAAATAAAGTTTTTTGTAATATCAATTGATAGTAGTAGATAGTGATTATAGAGATAAAATAATTCTAATTATAAAATGTTTCAAAGTGCTACATAGAAATAGGTTATATACTTTCTTTATTAAAAAACCTACTAATAACAGGCAGTCCAACAAATAGATAAAAATGCTCACAAAAAAAAGTCATTAAAGTAGCTCATGGGTGAAGGGTTTGGACCAACCATATTGAATCTTGTAGACTATTTATTTATTTATATTAAATTTGGATCAAAATGTATGTTATAGATTAAATTTTCAATTATACAGAAAGGTCAATATGGAAAAATAAATAAAAAATTAAATTTGTTATTTCTCTTAATAAATAATTATAAATTTAGGAGAAAAAATATATTAAAATATATATTTTTCTAAAAATATCAAAATACTTATGAATTAGTATCATCGTTTTCAAATAAGAAGAGGGTGCCATAGAGATTTTCTGAAAATGGACGAGACCCAAAGTTCTTAAATCCTTAATGGGCCAGTCCTTGGCGTGATTTGGAGACTTAACATCGTAAGTATCGAAGAGCAACCATAGCCAAGTACGACAGCAAGCATTAAGCATAGCTGGAAGCTTTGACTGATTACCGTCAGATTCCTCATTTTTGCATGTGGACGCATATCGTACAGCTGCCATTTGTTTCCTTTTTCTTCTTCTCTTTTTTCCCTTTAATAAAGAAACTTATTGTAAAAAATGTAACTAATTTAAAAAAAACAACTCATATTTTCCTCAGCATTTTTATTTTTATTTTTATAGATCTAGTCTTTATATTTTTATTTTTTTTAATTTACTCTCTTCATTTTTATTTTTATTCACATTAATCTCTAATACTTTTATTTTTATGAACATTAAGTCATTTTATTTTTATTTTAGTAAAATCAACTTCTTCAATAAATATAATTATAAAAATTTTCTTCAACTATGTTATAATTTAATTCCTTGTATTATATTTTTAATATAAATAAAATAAAATAAAAATTTAAGCAAAATTCTACTAAATTTTATTTAAGTTTATTCTAAATAAATAATTTAAAATAATTTAGTTTATTCTACTAAAATAAAATTTAGTAGAATTTTACTTAAGTTTTTATTTTTACAATATTAGATATTGTTAACCAATAAATTACAATTATATAATTTACATTTAATTTTTATAAGAGTATTTGGCATTTAAAAGTATTTTTATAATTTTTTTATTAAAAATAAAATATAAATAATTAAATTATAACATAGTTGATGAAAATTTTTAAAATTTTATTTATTGAAGGGGTTAATAAAAGTACAAGGGTTTAATATGAACAAAAATAAAAGCGTGAGGATTGAATTTATACAAATAAAAGTGGAGAGTAAATTGAAAAAAAAAAGTGCAGGAGCAAAATATGGATTATTTTGTTTAAAAAAATAGACAAAATAACAACAAAATTTAAAATTATGTAATTTTATAATGCGAGAAATTTTTTATTTTTTTATCATTTAGATATCGTTAATATTATTTTTTTTATATAGATTACAGTCAAAATTAAATAATTATATTATGATGATCAAATATATTTTGAATTTATTTTTTTTTCATTTATATTCAGTGTAAAAAAATTATACTCCAATTTTTTTCAGTAACTAAAATCATTAAACACTATATTCTTATAATGAATATAAAATTTTATAATTTTATTAATGTAAAAATATCGAATGTAAATAGAAAAGTTATATTAAAAAAATAAATATAAAAAATATATAAATTTAATGATTTAAATTCTTAAATTAGAGATGATATTCGGTCAAAATTTAAGTTATTTACATAGGTTAAGATGTAAAATTTAATTTAATTTTTATTTTATCTTTTGAATATAATAGAAAAATTTCACTGCTTAAATATATGTCAATAATTAAGTTTATAATTGGCCAAGTACTCAATTTCACTCTAAATTTTATCATTTTGATCTCTTGTACTGTTTAATTTTTAAATTTGTCTATTGCACGTCTTAACTTCTATCTTATATCTATATTATCCATGATTCAGAATATTAGAGCGCGTATACAGAATATGCATTGACGTGTCAAATATTATGTCAACATGAACATATTTTAGTAGGCCGAATGTTCATTTTCACCCCTAAACTTTACCATTTTGGTCTATTGCACCCCTTAATTTTCAAAAATTACCTATTACACATCTTAACTTTTATTTTGTGTCTATATCACCAATAGTACTATAATGATAGACGCGCTTAAATTTATTTAATTTCAATTGTTTATTCACGCTGACAATGTATGTGTTTAGTAGAAAATTAAAATGTTAAATCATTGATGATATAAATACAAAATAAATTTGAAGTGTGTAATAGACAAATTTAAAAATTGATAAGTACAATAGATCAAAAAAAATAAAATTTAGAGTAGCATCCGACCTTTATAATTGCTAGTAATGCTTATTCTTTCAGCAGCATAATTTAGAGACTCGAGTTTTAATCTCAACTCGAATTGATTAAAACTCGAATTTGTAATAGTCAAAATAGAAAATTATAATTTTGTATGTATTTTCAAAAATTCTGCGATTTAAACGTTGGTTTTAATTTTTATTTTATATAAAAAAATTTGAAGTCCAATAAGCAGTCTCACAGGCACAGTGTTGGAGTTGGATGCAACTGGCCCTTGTGGCATTGGCAATATAAGGAAAGGGGGGATACCTACTCCTGCCTAAATAGTATAAGAATTCCAACAGCTTCACTTCTACTGCCAAAGTTCGCTCACCTCGTTTTCGCCGTCTCTTTACTTTACATACATAACATTCATCTAAAACACACAGTTCATTTCTTCAACTATCTTCTCAGATGGCAGCCGCCGCAGGTTCATCGATCTCCATGCAGTCTCGTAATACCATGGTGAAACATCACTTCTACATCTCTTTTTAATGTTTCATTCGGCACTGGATCTGTTAATCCCTCTGGTTGATCTCTTTTGATTTAAATCTTATTGTTTGTTTGTTTCTTGATTTCTAGTTCTTGTCTTCATTCTTTGATCATTAGTTCTTGCTTTTCATTGGATCTGTTAAATTTGTGATCCTTATTAAGCTAAAAACATAAAGCACTTGTTTAGCTACTTTTTTTTTATTCACTTTGAAAAAGATCGAATCTTTGTTGTTTAAATTGTGTATTTGAGCACAATGGTTATTGGGTATATGAATAGACAGGATTTTGTAACTTTTTAGAGATGGGTTATTGCATGATCTTTTTGTTTTGAGGGCTTGGCATGAAAACAGAAACCAGTTTGCACTCCTGAAAAGACGTTTCCTTTTGTTGTAATTTGATGTTTTCTTCTCTTAATTTTATTAACAGTGGACTTAAGTTCTCATCTGTTAATATTTTGAACAGGTTGCAACCAAGATTTCTAGTCTGAAGTCATTTGCACTTCCAAGTCAGAGAACTTTCCTGTCCTTCAGAATTCAGCCAGTTCCAGCTCGCCTTCGTATTTCTTGTGCTGTATGTTTCTACTTTCAATTAATGAGAGTTTGATTTAATTTACTGTTTGGTAGTTAAGTGATTATATATTTAAATTTTGAGAAAATAGCAATAATCATGCAAAATGATGGATTTTATTTTTAAAACCATGCTTCAGATAGAGAAATGAAGAATCGCATTGTATGTTAATTAAATTGTTTTTCTTGAAATAAAGGAAGTGACTTGTGTAGCAACTGATATTGCACAGGCCAAGCCGGAAACTGTAGAGAAGGTGTGTCACATTGTGAAGAAACAGCTGGCATTAGCACCAGATGTTTCTGTTACTGGCCGCTCAAAGTTTTCAGAGCTAGGAGCTGATTCTCTTGATACGGTATGCATGCACCACTTATTAGTTCCTGGATTAATTGTTCATTTGTGGATCGGTTGGTGTGATTCATTGGCTGGTTACTGACGATGCATTTGCACATTTGTTCTTGTTCTGTATATTTAATTGTAACTACTATATGTTTTCTCAAATGCCTGTGGTAAGAAGTCACACTGCAGTGGTTTGTTCTTTCCTATGGTTAAATGCTAATATGTGGACTTTTCTATCATTATTTCAATGGAATGAAAAAAGGATGGAGAAAATGTTGATTAGAGGTGTGCAATAGCTATGAAGTTGTTATTTTGCTGGTTCTTGTTTGTTTTAGTTCTAAAAGCTTGTCTTTCTAGATCCAATAATAGAAATTAGTAATTTGTTTCAAACTTATAAATTTTCAGGTTGAGATTGTGATGGGACTCGAGGAGGAATTTGGCATCAATGTGGAAGAGGAGAGTGCCCAGAGCATCGCAACAGTTCAGGATGCTGCTGATCTTATTGAGAAACTTGTTGAGAAGAAGGGTGCTTAGAAGAAAGAACCTTCAATCATAGAAATCCGTTTTTCTTGCAACTGTCTTTTTATTAGCCTGCTGTAGGAGTGCTAGGCAGTCTTCTTGTGAACTCTGTTTTTTGTTGGTTTTGACATGAAAATTTCTTAATTTCCTGAACAATGAATCCCATAAATTGATAAAATTATTAAATTATGCTGCTGTATTTTCAATATGAACGAGCCTTTTCATGCAGAGCATTCAAAAGTTACAAACTATTTTCAATATGAATGAGCCTTTTCATGCAGAGCATTCAAAAGTTACGAACCTCAAAGATTAACCACATCTCACCTTGTTGCTTCTCAAAAAGACGGCTCGTTAAATTGCATATGCATGAGTACAACGATTTATGGTCCTTAGCAATCCTAATATTCAATACATATTTTCCTGTTCGGCACAAAAGAATTCTTTCACGATTCACTTATTCTCAGTGGTACGTTATTAACATGCATTGCAGATTAACAAGGAATAACAATTGGTGTACAACAAAGCAACCAATATTAGAGCTACATGCGCTATAAAGCAGCACATCTAAGTCATAAGGGCATTTTGCAGGCATCACTTTAAGTGCAGCATTTTTCCATCTGGAAGCTTGCAGACGACTATGTACAGAGCGCCAGTCTTGAAAATGATTCAGAATTTCATACTGCATCACTCCCAATCAGCATCGAAGAAGCCAGCATCTTTCATCTCTGAATAATATACATTCTCTAGATGCAAATCTTCCTCCTACATTCATATCAAATGCAGTAATGGATCATGAACCACAACAGTGCATGACAATGATCGTAGGATAAACATGAAAAAAAAAAAAAGAAGCAGGTCTAAAAAACTGAAGAATAGAGACTGTAAAACCAACTGTTCAAAAAAGTCCAGGAAAAAGTTCTGGTGATGATAATAACCTGGAAAAAGTCTGCTAAAAATGTTTTGTATAGCAGAGGCAGGTAAAATGCATGGTAGCAAACAATTGTGGCACCGTACAACCTGCAAAAGATGATTGAGGGAAGAAAAGAATAAGAATAATAAAACTTATGTGTATGTGCTGAAAATTTTAAATGCATCATTGCAAGAATATGATGTGAAATTACCAGAAACCAAAACCAGCTCCATGCCCAGTAAGGCCACAGGCAAACAATGCTAGTGCATTCAATGCGAACATAATAACAATGTACTTGTAGAAGGCGGGCCTTGCTGCAAATTTTTTTTTAATGAAGAGAAAAGTTCCCAAAGTCATAATATAAGCTCCAAAACTGATAAGAAACCCCTTATGCCAATATAAATGAATTTTACAGACTTACCAGGTAACCTTTCCCTCCACTTAGAATGGTACATGAACAGTATGAAGCCATAAACTGCAGTTAGAACTAGCCTGTGAACAACCCACAAACTCCACTTTGTATGATGTGTCTCTTTATTATCATCAATGAACAATGGGATCCCAAGCCCAAACATATAAATTGCCTGTAAAAGAAAAAGACACAGACTTTAAGGTCCACGGCATTAGTGTGGGAGAATTTAACCAGCATGGTGCAACACAAATATACAAGTTAGAGGTGATATCCAAGTTTTAAATGCATGAAGCTTGAAAAGTACTATCCAAGCATGCTGCGAAACAACTAATAGAAGAGTTTGTATTTGGTTTGCTATGCCATAAAGATGCTGTTAATGCTACACATGGGAAGTAAAGAGTTCAAAGAGTTCAAAAATTTTTCTTGTATGATGTTAACACCCATTGTTAATATCAGTGAAAAGCTAGCTCCAAGAAAGGTGAAAATTTCCAGTAAAAAAAGAGATACCTTGAGGAGTATGTCCAAGCCAACAATGAGTGCCGAGATGGCAAAGGTTCGTGTCAAAGCTTCCAACCCACTTGCATAATTTCCTTGGAGTAAAAAGGCGATCAAGCTTACCTCCAGAAACAGCATTCCAGATGTTGTAAACAAAGACAAGATATTCCATGTTAATTCCTTTCCAGGAGTGCACTCCCACACCTACATCATGGAGAGAGAATTTTACTAGATTTTATCTTAAAGACCCAGAAAAAAAATTAACAAGAACTTGAGAAACTATTGGTGAAACTGTGTTGTTAACCTTTACATGCTGCATCTGATGAATAAAATTTGCAATTTTAGCTTTTGACACAAGAATACAACTGCCTAAGCAGGACTTAGTTCATGGTCGGTGATAAAAAAATCAAGCTAGGATAATTTTACCTGTTCAAAGGTGAGGAGATGGTGGGAAGGGGCTTTTTTTTGTGTGGGGGGGTGGGGGGCTGTTCAAAGCTAGCACCACAAAAAAACAAAATAACAGAAATTCCTTAAAAATTTAAGGTCTGTAACTCATCAAAATCAAATAGCACATCCCTGTTGATTCTTGAACTAGGGCTTCCTTAGGTACGGTCTGCATTATATGGCTTGGAATGGTCTAAGGCACACTAGAAGATATTCTGAACTGAATGACAGAGGCCCACTAGAAAGACTTATTTTAGATAGTGCAGTACATGTACCACCGTATCGAAAACAAACCAGTTATGGGTGATATTGAAAGCAACTTTTATGTTGCAAGCATATATAAACACACTTCCAATGACCATTATTTGAAATTCACACATCTGCATTTTGATGTTTATGCTTCGTGGGAAAAAGACCAAGCAAGAACAGACACATCCAGAAAGGTCAACAAATTAGAGAACAAAGCTAAAAAAGCCCCTGAACTGAAGTTATTATAATCAGTAGAGACATCAATCACCAGTTCACCATTACCAGTGCAGATCACATGAGATAAGACTATTAGATATTCCACTCTACTTAACAAAAGTCCAGCAAACAACCCATTTTCAGCAAGCATATACAGCGATCGTAAATACTGTAGATCCAAAATCAAGCTGAAACCAAGCAACAATGGAACATATGCAACCCAGTGATTTGATATCCTTAAGTTCTATATAGCCAGAACCAGTATCATCTATATGCCAACCAATGTTCTAAACCATTTGAACTTTAAATCCATAAACTGTCAAGATCATGCAAATTGAAATCATTGTTGTATAACCAATTCAAGACCCCAAGGAAAGAAAAAGAACAAGAAAGGAAGAGAGAAAGTAAAACTCATTGGACATCCACCGACAACCATCATACACATTTCAATTACCAATGTTTACAATAATCTGACGTAACTAACCATTGATATCATGGTGTACAATCAAGATGTTCACATGAAGAAACAGTTTTCAAATTCAAGAAGCGCATGAAGCAGCAATTTCAGGAGAATAATTTGACAGTAACAAATTCTCAAACAAAGACTAGATCACAGATTGATCTGGCTAACAAAAAGAAGACGCTAATCACAAAAATAACTAATCTTTCTTTAAAAATAACACTGAGTTAATGATAAAATTCCTAATAAAGTTTACTGCTTTAGATAAACCAAAAGCCCAACTAATAAAAACGATTTGATCGTCCAAATTGAAACTAAAACACAAACCTGGAAGAGACACCAAGCAAGATTAAGCGAGCTAACAAGCCAAAGAGTCCCATAATAAGCGATCATAATATACGATCTTCCATGTGACAGCTTAGCAAGACATTTTTTAGCCTGAAATGCCAAGTAAAGTACAAAAGAAAGTGAAGCCAAAATCAAAATCACATTGTGCAAGAATCCGTGACACTCATAGAGCCAATTAAACAATCCTACGCCAATCAAGCCCCTTTCTCCATCTTTGGTTGTGGAATTATTAGGGTTTTGTGAAATCGAGATTGAAAATGGGGAACCTTGAGTTTGTTGTTCGAGAATTCGCATTTCTTGAGAATTAAAAAATGGAGAGTGAACAAGAATAAAAAACCCAAACTCTAAGATTTGAAATACTGGAAATGGCTTCTGATCATATACGGTTAGTTGTTTACGTCTTCGAGTTTAGACGACGAATGTGTTTGATGGTTTTCAGAACAGACTTGCCGGTGAGTATTTATTTATTTTTTATTCCTTAGAGTGAATTTATAATTTTTTTCATTTCTAATTAAAATAAATAAATAAATTTTATTGCTTTAATTTTTCATAAATAATGATACCATCTTAAAATATTTATTTTCTTTTTTATTATTATTTATCATGGGATCGTAGCCATCAATTTAATAATATTACTAATCATAATTCCGCGTAATATGCAATCTGTGAAATAAAATGATTATATAAATAATTTAAATAGAATAATAATTAAATAAATTAAAAATAAAATAAATTACATTAATTTTATTTTCTTTAATTTTTATTGCCACAATTTTTAGTTATAATAAGATTTGTTTTTAGAATTATTAGATTATTATTGAAGTATGTATAATAGTGTTTTAGTTAAAAATCATATTCGTGGACATCTTTGGTTTGGTCGACTCGCAACAAAAGTCCAATGATGAGATAATATGGATATTGAATGTAAGAAGACCCGAAACTCTCTTTAGGAATGGATTTGAGAGTCCAAAACTCTTAGTTAAACCCTAAAATCAAGCCCAAAATACTCAAACCCAAGCCCAGAAAATCTAAGCCTAAAGGCCCAAATCAGACCTGGCTGAAGAGGTGGTGGCCTCTTCGTCCTGAGCATCAGTGAGGCGCTGCCTCATCAAAGAGGCGACGCCTCTTTATAGCCTGTTGTATTAAATGTCATTTATAACTGCATTAAATAAAGGTGGACCCAATATATCACATATATGAAGATTTGTGCGTGGAATAAAGACTTTGAAGGCAGAAATAAGGTTGGAAAGGTGAATGCAATGATGAAAAATGATGATTTTTTGTCTTGACTTAGTTTTTGGGAATTTGAAAAAGGAAAGGTTAGAGAAGCTTAAAAAGGAGTTTTTTGAGCTGGAAAAGGAGAGGTTGGCATTTTAGAGAGAAAAAGAAGAAGAAGAGTTTGAAAAAAAGAAGAAAAAACGTTCTTGAGTAGAAGAGGAGAAAAAGAAAGAAAGAAAAGGAAAAAGAAGAAGAAGAAGTAGAGCCTTAAGCTTGAGAATCCATTTTCTTGAAAAGGAAGAAGGCTCTCTTGCATCCATAAGTATTTGAATCAACAAAATGAAAACCAATCTCTGAGGGCTTAGTTAGGAGCTTCCATGTGACACCTGTTAAGGATGTCATACATTGTATGCATATGACTATTACATAACATATCCATTAAATAACTAACTTTAACTCACAACATCAAGTAGTTCACATCTTTTTTATATTATACACATATAATACGCTAGCCTTAATACAAGATTGCAAAATTTACTATGGCATGTCATGTTCAAGAAAATCTAAGGACGACCTCTTGCTGACCCACTTGACACAATGTTAGTGTAACTTATGCAAATGTTTCTTCAAGACCGATTACAATTCTTCTAATCTTGAAAAATATTGCAGAGGAGTGAGCCTGCAACTCAGCAAATGAATAACATAACATTCTATGAAAAATAACACATTCAAGCATGTAGTATTATCAATTATCAATCCATTAAATTTTATCTTTGAATTTTTAGTATGTACATAATTGTAATAGCATAATTTTTAGTATGTAAGCCCTGCCATAATTTTGTACAACATATTTCTTTAGCCTTTATATGACTTATCAAAAGGATTCCACAACGCACACAGCATTGTCATAATCATAGTAATTTCTTTTGGATAGTAATGAACTTATAGTGGATACAAAATCTTAATAGCATAACATTTTCTTCTGGACAACAATGTACTAGTGAATTACATATAATTTAAAACTATTTTTTTAATAAATCATGGATCCCCATATACACACAGCCCTGCCATAATCTTTTACCAACTGTATTTCTCTTTTTTTCTTTTTTTTAAGTCATTTTACGGCATATAAAGGGGATCCATATCGCACACAGCCCTACCTCATTCACAAGTAACATTGCGTCCTCATATTCATCTAATCATATTTCTTACATTTACATATACATCAAGAGTTCACCACACTGACACTGCAATTTATTCAACTCTTTATTAACTAAATACATCACATATCACTCCAAAAAGAAAATTAATATCTCTCCCATAATATATAAGAAAATAATAATATACCATAAATATACCGAAATATACCATATTTCAACATGGCAGAATTTATAATGCAAATTCAACAAAAACACCAAAAATTCCACATAATGAATATCAAAGCCATATTCAACAGATAAATATTATTATAAGTCTAAATAAATTTTCAACTGATTTCACATCAATTGGATATGTATAGAAAGAGAAACATCAAAAACATTCCACCACGGTCAAGCTGTCAACAAAATTAAGCAACAAAAAGTATTGCCCAAATTGGCTATCAAGAAAGCAAAATTAAGCTTCTTTATTTCTATCAATTTTGTAATTAACATCTCAAAGTTTTCATAGGAATATCCAGCACCTCATTTGGAATTATAAAACACTAGATATGGCTTCAACAATTATTCTGTTCTCACCTAAATAGGACACCCCCCGAATTCAACAACCATTATTCATATGTACAATCTCATTCATATGTAAAATCTCATCTAAAAAACAATCAACCATCAACACCATAATCAGAAATCAACATCTATAAATTAGAACACACATATTTTTCTTATCCATTCAGCTTAACAAATAAATTTATAATTATTCATTTTAAGTGCTATATTCACGTAGAACATTAAGTTATTCACTTACCTTTATTATTTCCTTGCTTTTACTTGAATTTTCTTATGTGACAACCTCTTTTCTAATTTTTTAAGCTGAAATAAATCATAATTTACTTGTATTAAACACTTAATAATAATGGGGCCTCATCTAGCATGATAACATCATTAAATTACTTAGGCATGTAAGACTACCAACTATAATAGATTTAATAAGGTAAATTTAAAAAATTTACCAAATATTATATACAATTAATATCAAAAAAAAAATTTTCAGATCACTAACCTTATGTGTCTAGAGTAATTTAAAATTGGTTTTGTTTCAATTGGAGGTGTATAGAGAAAGATCCCTAAGAAATAATCTACCATACTCAAACCAGCCATGGAAACTGAGTAATAAAATATTTTCTTTTATTACACTAACATAGAGTCTGAAT
The DNA here is from genome assembly GCA_949671775.1 of Mallotus repandus. Classification (NCBI taxonomy): domain Eukaryota; kingdom Viridiplantae; phylum Streptophyta; class Magnoliopsida; order Malpighiales; family Euphorbiaceae; genus Mallotus; species Mallotus repandus. Next base: position 4,212 of record CATIWM010595042.1, on the reverse strand, counting down.
CAGATAGAACTAAAGAGGTACAATTTTAGATATCTCTTCAAAGTTTCGGTAGCATTAATGAACACTTAATTTTAAGCTTCCTAGCTCAAGATATGATTAAAACAATATGAATGAAAAACTAGATCCTTAGAACCCAAATTCTGCAACTTCTAAATTCTAGCTTAATTCAACAAAAATATTAAAATTACTTATCAAATAAACCTCTAAGGCCTTTTAAGATGAATATTATGGTCTGAAATAGATTCTAAACCTTCAATTTTCACTTGAAAATTTAGCTCTTTTGACAGCCCCCTTTGTTCTTTCAAAACCCTCACTTTTTTTTTCCTCTCTTCTTTCTTCTCTTTTCTATCCCAATGCGCTCTCTCTCTCTCTCTTTTTTTAATTAGATGGCTGCCATCTATCCAAATCTAGCATCTTCCATATAATATCACTTATTATTTATTTATTTCTATTTTATTTTTATATATATATATTTTTTGGAACAATCAAGTGTATAAATATATATTTTTTCCTTGCCACATAATCAAATTCTAGAAAAATCTTTGTATATTTACATATATGTATTTATGTATATTTTTAATCAACTTAACTAATTTAAGTCCTATATTTTTTTTCCAATAATCAATTTAAACCTTTAACTTCTTAATTCTTGTTATGGACTTAATTGTAAACATTTATAGTCTTCTCCTATTTAACATTGGAATTAATACCACAAACATCTCATGTCCTACTCCCTTTTATTTTCATAATTTCACTCTTTTTAAGTATCTTCAAAATTTAAAAATTCTCGCTCCTTAATCGAGTTCGGGTCATAGCTCAATCCAATGCACTAGTCTAACTATATGCAATACTTGACTTATAATCGAGGGCACGAATGTTACAATTTTTCCCCTCTAAAAAGAATTTCATCCTTCAAATTCAATGCATTCTTACCAAACTTAGCCTATAATGAGGATCAGTAATGTTAAATACTATCATATCATATCTTTCTTTCTTAAGTTGATTCTTCTAGACCACTGCAGCTATAAAAATCATTTTATTTCACAATACATTATAATCTCTAACTATGTAGTCGTTATACACATTCATACATGCTATATAATATAAAACTCCCTAAAGTAATTGTCATACATCGAGTTTTGACTGTCCTTAAAAAGGTCCAATGATGAAAATATCTCTTCGAATATGATAAGTGTTTGTTCACTTGTACCGCCTCTAGAGCATGTCGTGAGTCTGAAAAGCCTGAACCGAGCCTCTACAGAGCAAAATCAGCTACCAAATCAATAAGTCGCGCCTCGATTTTACTAATTATGAATTATCAGAATGATAAGTAGCTCATTTCGAGCAACCGTTGCTCAAAATGTGCAACTTGTCAAACCAGAGTTCATCTCATAAGACTAGAGTTCAACTTCGTGAAAGTCAGAAGCCGATTTTGATGAAACGGACATCAAAAATGCGTCTGGGAGGTCCCGAAACCCTAAAAACTTGCACAAAAGACTCAAAAAACAACACGAGGATGCGTGTGACCACTCATCAAAGCATGTGACCACGTGCCCAGAGACGCATGATCATGTGCTCCCAAGGCGTGATCATGCATACCAACGCATGATCACATGCACTTTGCACTGTCACGTGCCCTGATACGCATGCACACTCATAAAACCCCACACACACACATATCAGGACGAGTGATCACACTTATTTTCACTATTTTCCCTATAAATAGGGGTCTTTATCTCCCATTTAAAGAGGCTGACACACACACTGAAACACTGTCAAATTAAAGACTCATGAGTCCTAATTTACACACTTTCAGCTCACCTTCTACGATTTTTATAGGATTTTTTAGACCGATTTAAACCAAACCCACACATATCTTTGTCAAAGCATGCCTCAAAGGTATACGGAATTACATTCTGCATGTCATTTTCAACCTCTTGACGGGGACAACTTAAAAATCCCATGAAGCTAAAGCTTTAAAAACCCCAAAACAAGCTCAATCGAATCTGAGGACCAAATAATCATTTTTGCACGTTTTTTTTATTGTTTTGCATTTTACTTTTATTGCCGCCAACAATTGAGAAATTGTTGTGATTGTGTGGTGAGACTGACAATTTGTATGCTGATTATACATCTCTATTTTATTTTTGCTTATAATAAATTGTCGTTTTGCATCCCTTAGCTCTAGAATGTGAAAAATCACAAAAATATCATTTTTACATCATTTTTGTATTTTATTTCCAAAAATACAAAATTTATCATTTTCATATAGTTTATACTTTCTCCGCATCTTTAATATACTTTAGTGATAAAAATCACATCTTTACGTTGTAAATAATATTTTCTTATCATTTCTACAACTTTATGTGAAAAGTCATCATTTTTTATATAAAGTACGTATTTTGCATCCAGAAAGTATCATCTTCATTTAGCATAATCTTCACATTTCCAATATACATACAACATTTTCAATATAAAAATCACACTTTTGCATCAGAGCTACATGTTCGCATTAGAACTACACTTTTTCACTCATCTAACATGAAAATAAGTATTTTCCTTCATTTTTGCATCAAAATGCATTCAATAATGTGATAGTTCGCATTTCTCAGCCAAAGCCTCCATTTCGTGGTCCAATGATGCAATCATGCATCTTTCATTATTTCTCTACTATTTAGAAATATTTCATAATAATCCCTGCAAATGCACATGGTTATGCCTATATTTGCTCTTTTGATTAAGTGAGTATTCCCTGTTTACCTGTAATCTGAGTGGATGAATGGATGAAATCGCACATAGTTGTGCTAACCTCTATTTTGCAGGCATATTTTTAGATTAGGACTAGATTTACATTTTCGCACCTCTTTTTTCCTTTTCAAATGTATTCACTAGGAAAGCCCTGTAAATAATCATACTTATTCTCCTTTATTTTTAATTATTATCAATGTGCTTGTGTTAATGTGCATATATCAACTATCATTACCGAAATTAAGATGCTGCGGTAGTCATGTATCGAGTATTATAATGAGAAATAGTAAAAAAGTTGATGCGATCTCTCGAACCTATAATCTCTGCTGGGGACGATACTTGTTGAGTGACCCGATACCATCCCTTTCATCTTTTCCTTATTTTTTAAAAATCAGGTAGTGACTCCACAAGCACAAAGCGTCTCACATGCCCTCGAGACCAATCACTATCCTTGTCCTGTAAATGGAACGGATGTCCCATTTGGTAAAGCTGTCTCAAAAACAGTAAGAAAAAAAATGAATTAGGTCGCTCATAGTAATATAGACAATTATTACTGCATTTATAAGAATAATTTCTAAATATTATTCCTTATGAGGTTTGACAACATCTGTAATTCTGAAGTTTTTTCCATGGTTATCACCACAAACGTTACCGATAAACTAATCCTAGCTTTGTTGATCTTTACCTCAAAATAAGTCAAATTTTAACTCAACCATGAGATGATATGTCCAAAAACATTGACTATGGAATACATCAATATTCTTAGCCGATAGAATATTAAATCATCAACTATTATCCATAAATTTTTTATTTCCTTCAAAGTGGAATACCCTCAAAATATTCTATAGACTTTCAAAATGACATTTTAGAATATTACTTTTAACTCGATCTTATTTCATTTTTTATCCTGTTTCAACTCCTATATTATTAAAGAAAATTCTACTATACTATTGAACATATATAATTCCATTCACAAATAAATGTGGAGTTTCAAGTAGACTCAGTATTGTCTTCAATGTCTATCAACTATATTCATAACTAGCCTTAAATTCTCAATCATAACGTCTCCAAGAATAGTCAACCTTTAAATATTATGTCTATTCTCATAAGTTATTTTCTTATAAATCGTTTCTACCAACACCTTATCTTTCATCCCAATTCATTCATGTATTTTAGAATGTAATAAATCAAATGTTACACCGTTAAATAAAAATTTCATTCATTTCTCTTTTGCTTTCTCAAATTTTATCTTTCTATGGAATTCATCAATTTTCTTATATAACTTCTTCACAATAATTTTTTTAAATTCATCAATTTTCTTATATAACTTCTTCACAATAATATTTTTCCTCTCTTCTTTCTTCTCTTTTCTATCCTGATGCTCTCTCTCTCTCTCTCTTTTATTAGATGGCTGCCACCTACCCCAAATCTAGCATCTTCCATATAATATCACTTATTATATAT
>CATIWM010595025.1:0-15414 GCA_949671775.1 Mallotus repandus | reverse complement strand
GTTGTTGTTTTATTGGTTATTTTCTATTTGTTATTTGGTTGTTATTGCTATTTTTGGTTATCTTGTGGTTGTTGTTTATTTTTTTTTTGCTTGTTTTAAATTGTTTAAGTCTATTTTGGTTGTTGCTGCAATTTTTTTTGGTTTTTAGTTGTTTGATTGTTTTTGCTATTTTGAAAAAAAAAAGCATCAATTGTATTTTTAAAAAATCTTCAGTTTTTTTTGTTAGTTTTGAAAAATTCCCTTATTATTTTTCCGCATGTTATAAACTAGGAGTGCACAAAAATTGACCAAACTGACCAAACCGAATTGATTCAAGTCAGTTTAATCCAAAAATTATAGTTTAAAGTGTTCAATGGTTGGTTATAGTTTGAAAATTTTTTTAAACAAAAATATTGGTTTGGTTTTGATTTAGAAAAATAAAAATATAATAAAACAAAACCACCCAATATTATGATAATACTCTATTTAATTTTCCATATGTGTATGGCAGTAAGCTACTACATATAGTTATTATGTAGTCTAGTATACTATAATATTTTTTTACTATTTGCATATAATTATTACAAACTTTTAAATTTCAAATATTTTTTCTTTTATCCATCTCTTCTATATTTTTTGTTTTTTTAACTAAAAACTCTCTTCAAGTTTTTTTTATTCCTCCTGTATTATTATACTACAAAACATAAGTATATAATATGAATTTTGTATTTTATATTTGATAACTTTGAAATTAACTCAGCTATAAAGCTTGCATATATGAGAAGAGTTAGGGTGAACTTGTAAAATTTCTCCGACAATGACTTTGATGCTTAAGTTAGTATTGGATATATTAACTATGTAAAGAATGTATGAAATTAATTGTGTATGTTGAGAATATGTAGAATGTGTGGAATATGTGGAATGTTGAGAATGTTTGGAATGTTGAGAATGAATGAATATAAGAGGGTATAAGGTTTTATATAGAGATGTATAACTCAAATCGGGTTGGATTAGTCTTCCTTATTGAGGAAGAAGTAAATTTCCTCTTTCCATATGGATTTGTATTTACTCATGAATTTTAGAGTGTTAGGCCTGTTTTCTGAGCTTGAATATGAATATAGGATATCAATAGTATTTTTAATAGAATTGATGAAATGTATGTTAATCTTTATTTTATTCTTTTATTATATTTTTAAGTCGATCAAACTGATCTACCGAATTGAATTTAAATTTCTTTAGTTTGGATAATTTTTAATGATGTTTGATTTGGTTAAGAGTTTAATTATTTAAAAATTAACTTTATTGGTTTAGTTAGAAATTTTAATTTTAAATTGACTAAACTGAACCATGAATACCCCTATTACAAAATAAAAATATACATTATTTAATTGTCAGTGGTGGTATACAAAATTAGATGTAGATAAAAATGACTTAAAAGATTTATCGAGCTGTGATAAAATGATTTAAATGACAATTTATTTTAATTTATATTGATGTTTATTTTTGTCACTAGTATTTTTTAATTTTCTTAATATAAATATCAAACTTTTTAAAAAATTATTTTTTTTGAGGAATTTTAAAAAATAAATTTAATTTTTAATAGTTATGTATTTCAAGTAAAATAAAAGTATATAACAATCCTGAATTTTATATGCAATTGGATGATAGATGCATGATGTTGCGGCATTTTTATTTCATATTGACTGAAGTAATAAAAAAAATAAACAAATAGTTTTTTTTGTCTATTTAAAAATTTGGGAAAACCGTTATTTGTATATATTTTTTACAATTATTTGTATATTATTTTTTATTTAGAATTTTTTTGATATTTAGTGACATATATATATATATATATATATATATATATATGTCGATTTTTTGTAACATAATTATCTTGATGTTATAAATTGTCAGAATTATTTTTATAATGGTGTCAATTTAATAGTTTTAATTATCAATAATAATTTTTTTTGTTACTTATATGTTTGAATTTATTTATAAAATATCATGTATAGTTTTTTAAGAATAAACTAATTATTTTTTTTACTATCATTATAACAACATTTAATATATTATAATTTTGTTTCTAATTATATATACATATTATGTAAGAATAATAACATAAACTATATATTGACATTATTCAAATGACATAAAAATATTTTAGAATATAAAATAATAGTGATTAATTATATATTACATAAGATATTTTAGCTACATATTTTAAAACATAAAATGCCAAAGTCATAGAATTGAATCTTGTATTGTTGTAGGAACTGCTCTAAACATTATATATATATAGAGTAAAATTTCCATTGTTTAATATTCGACCTTCCAATACGATACATTTCATACTCTTTAGGAAAAATCATAATAACTTCGGCATATTTGCCTGAGAATTATGAGATCGGATTGCATCAAACAAAAAGACCTAGCCAATTTTTTTAGTTGATTGTTTACATGATTTACATGAACAATAATGTTGTAAGAATCCACGATCCTCATATTTGCTAACTCATTCGTTAAGTTAATCATATGAACACGTTCTGCAAAAGTATGTATTTTTATCAAAAATCCAATTGAACATACTCTATAAAAAAAATAAGAGAAAAGAAGACAATTAAATGGTCATTGTGCATGAACCTCTCTATATATAAACATTACAAATAAACTTACATGTATGTTAAAAATTCTTATACACCCGTCATTTTGTTATTTTTTACTTTCTATAGTTATGACACATTGTTTTTCTTATCGAGCAATATAATATATAATATTTAGTAGAGTAAGTTGTTTTTTTATTTTAATATGATCATTGAACAACATCTGTTATGAAATAATATTTAAAAAATTAAAAATAATATGACATATATTTTTTTAAAATAAATAATTAAATAATTTCAATAAATTAAAAACTACAAATTAATTAAATATAAAATGTTAATAATTTTATTTGATTATTATTTTAAGAGTATACTTACATATTTTAAAATAATAATAATACTAATAATACATATATACTAATAATAATAATTAAATAAATAAAATAGAAAATAGAAAATAGTTGAAAAAATATAGAGTTTTTATTTCTTAAGTTAAATAGAAAAGGAAAAAGTATTTTTAGTTGAATAAAAGAGAGTTGTTTTTGATAGAATCTAAAGAAATTATTTGTAGTTCACGCAACCCTAACACATTAAGATGGAGACCAAATATTAATGGGGGAATGCAAAAATCCCCACATTCCAAAGTATTTCCTTTTTCTTATTGCATTTCTTAAATCTGATTTTGTTTGATGATTTATGCTTTTACTCATATTCTAGTCACCAATTGATACTGAAGAGTAACTTGAGATGGACATTATTTATAAATTTAATTTTTATAACAATAGTCAGATGCTATATCAATAATATATATATATATATATATAAGTTAGGGAGATTACAGTTAAAAAAGTTATTTTCTTGATACTGAAAAGAAAAAAAACAAATTAAAGTGGAAAAACTTTCTTTACCAAGAAGAACAAACTATTTTGAATCTTGACTTTGAAAATGAATTTAGAGTGTGGTAAGGAAAAAAAGAAAATCTAATGCCAGTGACCACTGTATCCGTCTACTATATTAAACTATGTACTCAAAATCTTCCCTCAAAATCTATACCAAACCCCACTACGCATCTCATCTCATGTCTATATGGCATACAACTGTAATAATCCAACACCACTGAACTTGCCAGGGTCATTTGTATTAACCAGCTCTTCATGATTCTCAAGAGCTTATTTTAATTCAATAAAATCTTTCCGCGCATTATGGCAATTTCTTAGCATAAAACTCTTGCATAAATTATGGCACTTGCAACAAATTAAGGATATTGGTGTTGAGTGACTATAATATACACTTGTGAATATTATTCTATAGACATATAGTTAGAGGCGGCTTTCTCAAAAGCAAAATCCCACTTGGCTACAATTTTTGTTTTAATTCGTCTATGCATTTTTCCACTTTTATATATATACAACTTCATAACCCACATTTCTTCACCAAAGAAAGCTAAAACAACCCTAGTTTTTTTTTCTCTTTCATAATCAAGAAAACATTTTACTCCTTTTTACTCCTTTTCTTGAACATGGGTGTTCCTAGTACTCAATCTCTTAGCTGCGAAATACATATAGTACAAGCCAAGAACTTAGAGCTCAAATCCCATGGCAACCTTTTTGTTAGATACTATCTTTCTTCGGGAAACAACAAAAGAATCCAACTAAATACCAAAGAAATCTCCTCAAAAACCAACCTCTTTTGGAATGAGTCATTCTCTTTGGAGTGTTTAGGCACCAAAGATTCCATTAACAACTTGAAGCAAGAAAGTGTAGTTTTTGAGTTAAGATGGAGAAACACAAAACCAAATATTCTTGGTAAAATTGGAGGGTCACAGCTTTTGGGTAGAGCTGAAATTCCATGGAAAACAGTTGTTGAATCACCAAATATGGAGATTAATAAGTGGGTTATGATGGTGTATAAGAAGAATTGCAGCAGTAGTGTTCTTTTTGATGGTGTTAAGCCTCCTTCAGTGCAAATAGCAATGAGAGTTAGAGCACCAGAAATGGCAGTGATGAAGAAGAGAAATGGTAGGTTGAGGAAGTGGGAAGATAATGGGTGTGGATGCTGCAAGGATAGCGGATGTAAATGCCAAGATTATGAAATTTTTGCATTAGTGGCTTCATTTGAAGCACTATAGACACAAGAGATTGGCAACGGCAAAAGCATCCACTAATGCGGGGGTTGCATTATTGGCGTTATATTACCTTTTGGGCTCCTTATTGTTTCGATTGGGCATGTTGAAAAATTTTGCAAATTGAAATATGCATATGATTTTTTTTTTTTCACAATTGATAGGTGTCTTCAAATCAATAGCTTTTTTTTTTTTGTTTTTAATTTATTGCTTGCATCAAATATGTTATACTCTACTCTGGATGTAATACAAAAATATATTTTATTTTTATTGATTAAATATAAGACACTTTAACTTGTATGTCACATAGTTAGCCATTAAAAATTGTTGTTTTAACCAAAAAAGTGACTATAGTCAATTTGCAGATTAAAAATAGTTTTATGATGGTTTTGCAAGTTGTTTTTGTTTTCAATGCTTAAAAAGAAAAATAACTTAAAAGAGTTTAACTTCATATATGATCTATGAATATGTATATTCACTACTACAAATTCATTTATTAGTTACAATATTTTTATGGTCACAAAATTAATTGTTACAAAAAAAATTATATAAGTGACAATAATTTTATAATATGTCACAATACTTAATTTATTAATTTATCACTAAATAATATATGATAATATATTAAATTTTCACAAATATATTAAAATTTTGTGACAACTTGTCACCATAATGTCATTAATTATTATTATAAAATTAAAAGTAGAACTTTTTTGTGACAATATTTTTAAATATAATAAAAAATATTTTTGTGACAAGTTTAACTTGTCACGTAAAAGATATATTATTTAATATTGTCACTAAAATTTTCAGTTTATAATTGACAAATTTTAGTTGTTATCATTATAAATATACTGGATTTTTTTTTTTGTTACAAGTTAAAAGTTGTAACGAATAAATTTTAATATTTGTATCAATTTAATATTATATTGTCATAAAATATATTCTTTTGTCACTTTAACTTTCTTGTTATTGAATCCTACATTGTTAGTAAGTAAATAAGTGGTTCCAACTAAAAAATTATTATGTTATTATTTTGTTATGATAGTTATGATAACTATTAAATTAAAAGTTTTTCAAATATTAAAAGTTAAAATTTTGTGTAAATATTATATGAAAATTGAAAATAGTTAAAATTTAAATGATGTTGGTAATGATAAAATTAAATATAAAAATGATACTAATACATAATACATAATTTTTAATTTATGACAGTAAAATATTGTCACTATTAGTATCCTTTGTGACATATAAAATTATCACTAATATATCTTGATTAGTTAGTATAATTAATGTGACAATTAATAGTGTCACTATATGTACTTTTTGGAATAATAAATTATATTGTCATGAAAAATAGTATTGTATTTGTGACAATGTAATTTTTTATGTGATAATTATAATTTTAATTGTTACAATATGCATTGTCACAAACAATATTTTTTGTGACATTTAAATTATTGTCATAAAAAAATTTAATTAGTAACAATTTTTAATTGATACATTTTATGATAGACTTTTTGCAACGGGATATTACGTGACAATTTCGTGACAATTTTTATTGTCACAATTAATATATCGTGACAATTTTATAATATTTGTGACAATTTTAATTATAACAAATGAACCATTTTGTTGTAGTGATTTATATAAAGTGTTGGGAAAAGATCCTTCCAATTCCAACCAATAAATAAATATGTCAAGTTCAAAAAACCAAAAATCAGAAAAATAAGAGCACATAAGAATTTAACATGGTTATGCTTTTAACTGCCTATATGTACGGAAAGATGCCAATTATTCACTTTATGAGAAATAACACTAATAGAAGAAATTGTCCCAAACCCACAACTTTGTATCACCCTCTCATATAAACTAAAAGAAAACACACTCATCTCCACCCCTCTAGAAATTCTAGAAGAACAATACAAGGAACTCACATATCCTAACGTCCCATCACTCAAACTTGCAACATCAAGTTTTCCTGTGTATATATGACTTCTCTATTTATAGAAATATAAGACTTTTTCAACAAGTAAACTTTTTCGAGAAGTCTTAGAATGATTCCTAATCCAAGTCTAACACAATGAGGGTAAAAGTGCAGTCAAAACTAGGAGAAAAAATAGCTTCCCAAATTGAGGCCAATAATACTATTCGTCATACGACTGTGTTATTCTCGTGCTTCAAGCTGTGCTGGTTTTTGGACTAAATGGCATATCCCAACACAGCCATTACACGACCATGTCTTGTCACGACTCAAATTCGGGAGTCATGACCGGCGCTAGGGAACGGGAATTCACACAAATTCGGAACCCGTAACAAGCCTTAAACACAATTTAAACATTCAACATACATATAAAAATACCTCAGCATTAAAACATTAATAATATAAAGAAATTCTCCAATATTAATATCTCAATAAAATATTTTACAACAGACAGGTACATAACCTCAGTCAAAATCATTATAACGTACTATAACAAATACATACTACTACTGCAGCGTCTAATTAATACAAGAAATGATAGTCTACAATTTACATAAACCAACCGAAGAATAAAGAGTTCGGCGAAGAGAAGTACTATCCAAGGTCTGACTATAAGGATCCTAAAAAAATAATTGAGGGGGCTCAGACCTCACTAAGTGAATTATTACTATATATATGTATGTAACCTAATGCACGTACACACAATCATCAATAATAATGTTTATATATTTATATTTATATTAGTATACATACAATCCACATAGATGCTTGAAAATATTTTTCGTAATTTATTTTACTGGAGGATTGGAGCAGAACCCTAATATTTCCGCTTCCTCAATCGCTGAACCTCACTAGCCAACAGGCTCACTTAAAAATCAAAATATTTCTCTTTTTCAAATTGACAGTGTATTAACCCCGAGACACTGAGGCAACCGAGCTTCCGCAGTCTCACTGCCAGCATGACTGGCCTCGAGACATTAAGTCAACCGAGCTCCTGCAGTCACACCACTTTCAACCACAAATTTCAATAATTCAATAATCATAAATTCCATAATATCGATCGAATATCAGAGCTAGTGTTTAACGTACTGGTGCACACATAGTTATAGTGTAGCCCGCTAGGTAGCACGTTCTACGGCTATCCTCCAAAAATATTTTATTCAAAATAAATAAATAAATATTTCATCATAAATATATGCATCCATATTATGAAATTAGAATTTGTATTTAAATATTCTTATGAAAACATATATATGCGTGTATGATCATATTTATGAAATATAAATGTATGCATATATAAAATCATAATAAATAACAATAAATTCATATTTATTCAAAATATGGATGCCAAATCATGAATTTTATATGCCATGCATAAATATAATAATAACTCATAGGTATGCGCTCCTCTACTCTGATTCGGCTGACCTGGTCCAGAAGGTCTAGCTCGCGATGCAGCTAAAAGAAAATAATAATAAATAAATAATTAGAAATAAATTCCTAATTTTATACTTTAGAGATTTCTAAAGAACAACTCGATTTAGGAAACGACTCGAGTAAAACTCAAAACTTAGGACCGACCCGATGTCACGTTTTGCAAGAATTCTACCGAAAATTTGGCAGAGTCTCCTTTGTAAAACGGACATCTCTCTACAAAAATAGAGCCAAACCTGCACGCAAACACATTTCAAAAATATTCACAGATCAATTTCTGGGGTTGGGCACCTGAACTACACTTATTGCCCAACCGAGAACCAACACCACAATAGATATGCAAAAATATAATAATTTCTCAAATCACCAAAATATCTCATAAAAATATTCAAAACATTTATTTTCCAAATAAATGATAAAATTCTAGTTTTTAATAATATTTTGCCAATAAAATTTATAAATGGAATAAAATTCCATTTTACGATTAAATTAGCATAAATTGTAAATAATTATTAAAATCACTTATTAATATCATAAAAATAATAAAATACTCATTTAACTAAAAAAAAATGATAAATAAGTTTATTTTCCATATATTTTTTCCAAAATTATCACTAATTAACAATTAATTGAAAATAACTATAAAAATTATTTTTCATACCTTTATTAATAAAAAATAGTCTAAAACCAAATAATTAACAACAATTTCAATTAAAATCAAATAATTTGCTAAATTCCAATAATTTTCCGGAATTTACTAATAATTAGCTAAAATAGAAAATAATTCATAAAAATTATTTAATACTATTTATTACTCAAAAACTGTCCAAAAAATAATAATTAACAATAATTTCAACTAAAATATAAAAAAATTATTCATTTATACTAATTTTTCTAAAAATTCATTTTTCACATAAACCTTCAAAAATTCATAATAAAAATTTCACACATAATTTCGATAAATTTCCTCCACGAAGTTTAATCTACATAATATATAGAATTTATTAAAAATATAAAAAAAATTTCACCCAGGACTGTCCGAAACAGTAACCCCGAACCCGAAAAAATTAAAATTCCCAGAAAAATAAATACAAATCATATTTAGCAAGCTCTCAATTTCCACATCTATTTATCTAACAGCAACTAAAACAAATTAAATCAAATTCAAGCTCAAATAAATAAATAACCAAAAGTACTCAAAATCGAATTATTAAAAAGCAGAGTAGTTACCGGAGTCGAAACTCGAAACGGTTTGAAGATTTGAGAATGCCGGAGGATAAGCTTTCAAAAGAGACCAACCTCATGTCCTGAGGTCGCTAGAATTGTCACCGGCGTGCTTCTCCAAATCCGACCAAGAAGCAAAAACCGAGAGAGGAAGAGAGGAGGAGCTTTGCCGAAAAAAGGCCAGTAGCTGGGGACGTCTGGTGATGGCTAGAGGCAGCTGGTGGTGACTGACAGTAGGTGGGTGGCCAGAAATGGTTGGGGAAGAAGAAAAAGAAGAAGAAGAAGAAGAGAATTTTTTTTTATAATATTATAAATATTATTTTCTTCCAAAATATCTCACTTTTAAATCTCAACCACAAATAATACATACACACATAATATTTTAAAACTAATAATATTAACACAAATAATAATTTCATAAAATAAAATAATAATAATTAACACTTAATTAATTCCACAATTTACTTTGACACTAATTAATTAATATAATAATTAAAACTCAATATTTCCCCTTTCCAATTATCCTCACCACAATATATATATACACTTAACAATTTTAAAGTATATTAAAATACACTAAGTCAATAATTTTACATAAGTAATAATGATAATAATATTAAAATAATATTCGAGACAAAATTTCAAATTAAATTCACTAATAATTAAATATCATAAATTAATAAAATAATTATTAACACTGCAAATTTCAAAAAATTCAAATTATAATATGTCTCATGTCGTGTCATTCTCTGGACAGAATGACAGATTTCAACACAAACACCAACACACTCATGCTTAGATCGTACTCCTTACCGGACGTAATAAATACTTAGCTCGGCCTAAGCACGACCGTGATATGATCCAAAGCCTCAAAACCATCAAATGTCTACAAAATTCACAACACAATTTAAGTTAAAAACTTAACATAAAGGATAATGGTTTGTGTTGTGGCTGTTAGTGATATATTAGTTTACCATTATGCCTTTGAGTTATTTTATTAATTACAACATAATAAATAAATTAATTAATTAATTAAGTATAAGATATTGGTCTTTAAATTATGATACAAAAGTTTACCCTTTTTTTTAGGTTTTAAATTTTTATCAATTTAATTGGTTGTTCAATTAAAATTAATTAAAATTAATACATATGAACTATTATATAACTTTCCATATATTACAAAGTAAATAAGGATAAAAATATAATTTATCTTTTTTTTTTCTCACCGACATCCATCATTATCCTAATATAAATTAGGTTAAATAGCTTAATTTTTATCACATGGCACAACTATGTTCCAAATGTCAATTATATGACATATAACAACAATCATCGAACTCTAATTGAGGGGATTATGACCTGCATTAATATGGCTAGCATGAGTATGGTTTGGAATGGTGAGACCACTCAAAATTTCTTCCCATCGAGGTATGCGTCAAGGGGACTCTATCTCTCCCTATATTTTAGTCTTGTTTATAGAAGAATGCCTCTCCCATCTCATAAAATCCCTTATGAGTAGGAACCTTTGAAAGCCTATCATTCTCATTAGGAATAATCCTCCATTATCCCACCTCTTCTTTGTAGACGATTTGTTGTTATTTATAAAGGCACTAATGGACCAAGCTTCAATTATCCAAGGATGTTTAGATGATTTCTGTAGTGTTTCGAGTCAAAGAGTGAGCAAGGAGAAGACTTGAATTTTCTTTTCTAAAGGTGTCTCCAATTCTTTATCCTGGGATATATGTAATCTTTTGGGCTTTACAAAAATAGAAAGCTTGGGGAGATATTTAGGTGCAGATATCATCCAAGGAAGAGTGGATCAATTTACTTTTAGGAGCACTGTAGAAAATATTAAAGTAAAATTATCTAGATGGAGTGAAAAACTTATTACTAGACGAGTTACGTTGGCTTCAGTTCGTCAAATTATGCCCATATATCCTATGCTTTCCGCCAAGTTTCCCATATTGACATCTAAGGAAATTGAAAGAGTAATTAGAGATTTTGTTTGGGGTTCCACTGATGGAGACCATCACATGTAATTAGTTAGTTGGGATGACATGTGTAAACCAAATGTAATAGAGGTCTTGGCCTTCGTAAAGCCGAAGATATGAACAAAATCTTCCTAATGAAACTTGGGCGGCATTTTCTATCTAGTCCCGATTTGCTTTGGGTGAAAGTTTTAAAGAGTAAATATGTTAGAGGAGGCATGTCTCCCAATCATCTAAGGGAGACCGATGGGTGTTCCAATATCCGGAGAGGTAATTGTTCAACAAAGGACATGGTTTTGAAAGGTGTTTCTGGGTATATTGGGGACTTCTACTTTCTGTTCTTAAGTTTCCATTGTTGGACGAGCTCTGACTGACTTTGTACTACGGTATTTTAATAGTTTTTCTTAGTTGATAGACATAAAGATACTTTCTATTCTTAAGTTTCCATTGTTGGACCAGCTCTGACTGACTTTGTACTACGGTATTTTAATAGTTTTTCTTAGTTGATAGACAGAAAGATTATATCCCCAACTTTATCAAACAACAACGGGTCTCCACCTGCCGCCAACAGTCTTTCTTCAGAATTTAACTAAACGGGTCTATCCTTCTCCTCCCTTTATTTTAGCAACTTATCCTAAGGTCTCCTCACTAAGAGCTCCCTGGCAATGACAGAGGAACCAACCCATCTGCCAGGGATACTAAATTTTGGGAAGATCTTAATGGTTAGAAGGCCTTGCTCCTCTTGAAATAATAGCTATGTCGGATATTCCTCAAATGGAGAAAAGTTGCACTATTTTTTTCTATGTGAATTTGGATGGCCAATGGAATTAGAGTGAGTTCTAACAGTTTCTGCCCTCATATGCTTGCCTATGTTGGCCTCTACACTTCACCTAATATGAGTAATTGACCTGATATTATAACTTCTTAAAGTCAAGTAAATTCTCAATGAAATACGCCCATGCCCTTATGTGTGACCCTGATTGAACTCCTCCTATTCTCTTGTGGTTAAGAGTTTGGAAATGGAAAGGTCCACAATGTATAAAATCCAACCTATAGCTAGTGGCTAGAGATTGCCTCCCTACTAATCTCGTATGCTCCCTGTTGAATCAAAATAGAGTAAAGTCTCTAATTGATCAAGAAGAAGAAAAACTTTCTTTAGAATAATCTCACAAAATTACAAAAGGGAAGAACTCTTAAGAAAACTTTCAAATGCTTATAATTAAGCTTTGATTGTTGGATGATAAAAATCAAATACAAATAAGGTATTTATAGGTTACAAGAAACAATCTAAACCACTCATTAAAATAATCAGAAATTAATTTAAACTATTGAAATTAAACATGAGAAAAATACCTAATTTTCACCTAACGAAATTGATGTAAGCAATGACATCAAATTAATTTGGGTGTGGGCTAATATTGACTTCTCAACATTCAATAGCTTAATATCCTTATTTTGATATGACAACTTAAATAATATAAATACAACTGCATACTTAAAAAATAATATCACCATTATTAATTAATTATATTCTCACAAACAGACAGAAGTCCATGAATCACTGAACCACATATTCACATTCTTGTCCAAAAAAAATTAACAATAAATAAATAAGCATATAATCAATTGCATATTTCTTGACAATATCCTTGCCATACAATAATTTAATAAGGAAAGAACATAATCATTCAATCAACAACCCATATCATATCATGTAAAATAAATTCTAGGGTTAAAAATTACACCAAAACTTATCTAATTAGCAGAGTTCTAATATAAATAAGCATGGTATTGTAATGATTATGTCACTTTGATAGAGAACAAACTCAAATTTAATAGAAGAATCATTGTGGGGCCTGACTATCAGATTCATATCATCATGCGTGAACAGAATTAATGCATTCAGTTTGCTGATACAATCTAATGACCCCCCTCCTTTTTGTTAGTACCAAATCATATCTTAATTGGTAATAACATTGATACCCATATCAGTATTTTATTCTAATAAGAATTATAATCCCCTAAAAAAGAAGAATGCTTAAATAAGAAGAAAGCTTATAAGGAAGTCTATTCTCTCCAAAACAAAACAATCCTACAAGATTAAGAAATATTATTCCTAAGAGGTTTGAGCTAATCTCTCACCATATATACATCTCATTACATCTCATAAGGGGGAGAGATAATTCATTCTCATATTCTACACATTTTACATCAAGCCATCATTCCATCACCTCATCATACACCCATTTGGCGTCCTTTATTCTACTCTATTTGCTTTATAATTATTTTCCTATACAAAAATTGACTTAATCTTCAGAGTCTTTATGGGGAAAATCTTGCTCCTTCACCCAACTTCCTTGTCGATGCATGTTCCATGAGTAAAGATTTAATTCGGAGTTATCAAGTGGCACCGTCTGTGGGAACCTAGCTCGTCTTCTTCAAAAGCTAGGCAAAACCGAATCAAATTTTGAATTATCATCATTTACTAGAACCTAGCTTGATCATACTTTCCCTAAACATGTTCATAAAAAATTCAATCATCAATAGCAAATTCAAGTTGAAATAGTATGAAGATTGTCAAAGTGATACTTTCCTATCCACTTGGCATGGTAAAACTATAACAAAAGAAAATCAGTAATTTTTATAGCAGCAACATCTGTTGTAATAGCTCAAGAAAACAACCATATTACAGATAAAGAAATGGCTGCATGCAAAGTGAATTACAGACAATCTGAGTTTGTTGTTACCCTTATACAATGTTCTTAAATGCTTTGATACCCGCCCCGCGATTCAAAGGAAAGGGTGAACCCAACGACAAGATTGACAAAAAGCAAAGTCGACATTCTTAACGCAAGACATATAAGATCAGATCACACAGCTAGAAAAACCTCAAGAATAAGAATCAAATCTTCTAGAAACTCCAAGCAATGTAAGTTAATAGATTGGTAATGGGCCTTGAGCATTCAACAAGTGTAGACGGCGGGGTGTAGCGAGCGTCCAAGTATATTACAATCGCGACACTGTTTGAGCTTAGAGCTTCAGGAAACACACTACTCTATCACAAAGACATAGTGTGGAGATGAGGAGTCGCCACCCAGGGTAATAATTGGGATAAATCAATGATGGTGGTAACTTGATTCTCTAAAAAAAAGTTAGCACTACAACCAGCAAATTTTGGGAACGGAATACCAACTTTTTTTAGTCTCGTGTTCATTTAGAATTAGTTTGTGAATTACTATCTTATTCTCTAATTACATGCAATTTTATATAAACTCTAAAACTAGTCATGAAATTACACATAAAAAATGCATTTATAAGGCAGAACGTCCCTAAGTCTAAACTATATTGATTTTTTTTAAAGTTGACTAAGTCTACATATTTTATTTACAAATGAAATGAAACTAAAGGTGTGCCTACATGTTAATTAATTGGTGAGCTTATATCTACAATTTTTAATTCTAAAGAAATGGGCCTAAGTCTATTAATTTTTAAAAGAAAATGGAAATCAATTAATGGGCCTAATTCTAATTAATTTTAAGTTTAAATGAGGTGATCTTAAAACTATATTTATTTTAAAAGAAATGTTTTAGTGGGCTGAACTAAGTCTAAGTTAATTTTATTAATTAAACCAAAATGGGCCTAAGTTTATTTAACCTAAATGAGTCTAAATAGATTTTAAAATTAATTAAAACTAAAACCAATTTTAAAAGCCTATATTTATTAGTGAGTTAGATCTAACGTGGGCTTGGGGCTCAAAATGAACAAAATAACAAACAAGCCCAAATAATAAAAATAAAACAAATAACAAATAAAACATACATACTATGATTTCTAACCCTAATTCAATTTACATGTAACCTAAAATTAACTACTGCCATTATTGATTTTAAAGTGCAGAAAATTAAAGGGGTTTCACTATATTCTCACAATTGGGGCTATTATAATAATCTACAATTGGAGCTATTACAATAATCTACACACAAAATTAAAATTAAAATTAATACAACTCAAAACCAAAATAAATACACAATGAAACTACTGTTCAAATACAATAAATAAATAAATAAATAAAATAAACCC
>CATIWM010594965.1:0-11425 GCA_949671775.1 Mallotus repandus | reverse complement strand
TTCAGTCTAATGAGCATGTTTTGCAATGATTTTTCTAATTTTTTTATAGTTGTTTTTGTGATTGTCTTTAGTATCTGGTTGTTTTTTGTTGTCTTTCTAGTTATGTTGGTGGTTGTTTTTTGTTGTTTTTCATATATTTTTAACCTTTTTACTGAAAAAACCTTATATTTTAACTACTTTAAAATTTAATTTTCAGTTTACAACCATACTATATAAAAAAATTTCTAATACGGGTAAAACAAAAACGTACGAAATAAAAAAGAGACTTTTGAGACACTAAAAATATTATCAAAAATAAAAAAATATTTGATTTTCTGAAGATATGAAAAATAAAAAATTTAATTTTTTTTATTATTTATAGTGATAGTTAAAAGTGTTTGCTTTATATTTATATTAATATTAGTCTATATAATAAATTGATTCATAAGTTATAACTCTTTTAATAAAATTTAATGTAAAAAATTTTAAAATTTATTTCAAAAATTATAAGATTAAAACTTGATAATATTTTTAAATTTAGTTTTTCTTAAAAAGGAAAATTTGAATAACTGTTAAATGTATTTTGTAGAGATCTAAAAGTAATTTTGAAAAATACAATTAGATTTTTCAGATAAAATTGGATAGAATTGACACAATTCATAAAATTAAAGAAGTAAATTGAAATGACTTTCAAAATATGATTTAATTGATAATTGGCCCAAAGTTCAAAATAAAACAAATAATTTTTCCTATCATGAAGAATTTTTCCTATCATGAAGATTTTTTCATTATTAACCTGTGGAGTAAAAGAGGTTAGCTGAGTCGAACTGAACACTAGTTACTATATCATTTTATTGTCTATGAACTGTTCACAAATCTAAATAAGTTTAAATTTTTTAAAAAATATATAAATATAAATTAAACTTATTTATTTAAACTAAAATATATAATCTATTAAATAAATTATATATTTAATAAAAATTACAATTTTATTCTAATAATACATTTCTTAATATTTATTTGTACCAGCCCAAATGGCCCAAAGCTCCTATCATAACCATAAGCTAAGCCCAGCTCACCCTTTGAAGCTCACATGACATTGAAAGAGTACATTATGGCTGGAGAATTGAGTATTTGGCAAGTCTAACTGATCCCCCTAATTGAGGATTATCTTGTGCGGAATTAGGAGATGATCATTTGTAATTTATTTCCTTAAAACTAGATTAGGAAGGTTTTATTCTAATTTATTTCCT
The DNA here is from genome assembly GCA_949671775.1 of Mallotus repandus. Taxonomy (NCBI): domain Eukaryota; kingdom Viridiplantae; phylum Streptophyta; class Magnoliopsida; order Malpighiales; family Euphorbiaceae; genus Mallotus; species Mallotus repandus. Next base: position 10,193 of record CATIWM010594965.1, on the reverse strand, counting down.
TGTTATAGATTAGGTAAGTCTTCCATTTTGATTATTTCCTTAAAGTTAGATTAGGAAGTACCCCTTTTACGTTTATTTCCTTTTGAGTTCGAACTCCAGAGCTTATAAAAGCCAAGATCCCTGTATTGTAAGAGCTCTACACATTTTTACACAACTCAATAAAATTATCAATTCATTTTCTTCAAAGATCGATGTCTATTATCAGCTGATCCCAGTGATCAAGATTTTTCGGTGAGACTAGCCTCCTGTTTGATTCAAATTAAACAGGTTAAAAGGAACTTGAACCTGTTTCTTGCCCTTGTCACCACCCGAGCTGGTGATAAGACCTTGGTTCTTTAATCCATTTTCTGTGATATTGTAAAAGACTCACATAATAATAGTTACCAAGGTCGGGCAATGGGTTGAACCGGCACTATATTCACTTATGATGAACAAGGCCAAGTAATAGAATGGACCTCAGGCCAGGATACAAATCCATATAATAATAATGCACATTACAACACTAGTGATTATAAATATGAGTATCGACCACCAATGACTGATCAAAGTCTTTTGAGAGAGACTTTGGAGAAAAGGGAATAGACTTTAAACCCATTTATAGGTTGATGTATAATAAACCTTATCCTAATTGGATAGATAAATTGCACCAATTTCCTAGGGGATATAAAGTGCCTAAATTTGTATTTTTTTTAGGAGAAGATAAACATCAATCCTCAATTGAACATGTAGTCCGATTCACAGTACAATGTGGAGAGGCATCGACCAATGACTTTTGGAGGCTGAGACTTTTTGGTAACTCTTTAACAAAATTGGCCTTCATTTGGTACACACATTTACCTTCTAATTCTATCATCATTTGGAAAGATTTAGAAGAAAATTTTTATTTGGAGTTTTATAGGCCTAGGCCTGATATCTCCTTAGCTGATCTTGCTAGGATTTCTCAATTACTAGGTGAATCTATTGAACAATATGTGATGAGGTTCCGCAAACTTAGGACTCAGTACATGTCAGTCATAAGTGACGTCGAATGCATCCCAATGGTAGTCATGGGGCTTAACTACTCTATGAGAAAGCAGTTTGAGAGACACCACTTTAGAGACCTGTTTGAGCTAACCACTCGGGCTGCCAGCTATGAAAGGCTGCTTAGAGAGAAGGACCATAGAAGGTCTTCCTCGAAGGGAAATTATTACCAAGATCCCTTAGAAGTATCCGCCATTAATAAAGAATATGAGACTGATACTAATGATGAGGCCATTAACGTGGTCGAATACGTCAGAACAAAACCTAATGAATGTCAGGCCCTGAAAAGGTTGACAGTGGTGAAAGAGAAAAAGAAAAATCCTAAGGAAAATTAGATATCCAAGGAATACTTTTTTGATCTTACAAAGGTCGATGAAATCTTTGATGCCTTAATTAAAGACAACCAAATTAATTTATCTGATGGCCATGTCATTCCTTCTCTAGAGGATCGGGTTGGTAAAGAATATTGTAAATGGCATAACTCCTGGAGGCATACTACTAATAATTGTATAATTTTCAAGAATGTGATTCAAAAAGCCATCGATGATGGGAAACTTCTGTTCCCATGAAGGGGGAAGGCTATAACAGTGGGTATGGTGTTGCCCAAAATACCATGCAACATGATGTTCCTCAAAGACATCAACGTCCTTAGCCAAGGAAAAGGTGAGCCATGGGCTCCATATCGACCTAGAGTCAGAGTGGAGATAAAACTCCTAGAAGATGAAAGTGAAGAATGCTCAAAGGTGAGCAGGGAGGTTACTTTCACCCATGAGGAGGAGGTCACATGCCTAACTTGCCATCATTTTTTTAAGTACACTCCAAGGAAGCGCAGCAGGTCCCCAAGATGTACGAGAACTGACCATATTATACTAATCGGTCAAGACCTGCAACTAGGGTGACATCATTGGATGTGAACAGGAGCCAATCTCACTCGCCAAAAAGGCCAAAGTTAAGGTATGCTTAGAGTAAGACTTACCTTGGGGACCAAAGCCATTCACCTAATCAGCTAAATGCCAAGACATTCAAGCTAAGGGCAACTGAAGATTGGCAGAAACACAGACCCAAGAATGATGATTTAAGAGAGTGTGGTATCCTAATAGAGATGGGAGAATCAACATGACTAAAACAAAAAAGAGGAGGATGCAGAGGCTTCACCAATCAGCTAGATGAACTTATAAGCCATCAGCCTCCAGAGGCTCAGCAAAAAGGCCTCAACCAGACTAGGAGTGTGCTGCTAATAAGCCTTTAAAGCTTAAGAGGGATAAAACTCCAAAGGAAAAGGACCATGAGAAAAAAGGTGGCTAATGGCAGGGATCAGAATGTGAAGAAAATGTATGGTGAAATGATTGATCCATAAAAGAAGCCCTACTCCAATTTCAATGTTCACAAATGAGATAAAGGGAAAGGGAAAGTGCAGTGGTATTGGTCTGCAAAGGAAGGAAATATCAAAGATGGACCACTACCCTCAGCATTGCAAAAAGAAGAAATATCGGGCTCCGCTATCAATATGGTTACCTTACCAAATGAGTTTAAACCAAAGCCTAGCCAGAGATCCACATTAGATGGGGACGTTATCACCCTTGATGATTGTGAGCTAGGCAATAGACAAGGGGCATCCTTAACCATCCCATAGCCTGATCCTCTTATGACCAGGCATATTCGACCCTTATAAGTGAAGGCCATTTCAATAGAGTGAAAATGAAAAGAGTTTTGGATGACAACGGTGTTGGAGTCAATATTTTTCCACTTCGAACATTAAAGAAAATCGGTCTAGAAATCCAAGATCTTGAGAAAACTGATACTGTTATGATCAATTTTGCAAGACATGATCAGGCTCCTGAAGGGTTCATTATGCTAAATGTCAAAGTGGGCAGACATGAATCACAAGGGGGGTTCTTTATTATGGATGTAAAAACTAACTACAATGTTCTCCTTGACAAAGATTGGATTCACTCCAATGTTCGTGTCCTCTCTTCTCTTCATCAAATGTTGTTTATATGGAGGACAGAAAAGAACGTAGAAGTCATTTATGGGGATCCCAACCCATTTTGAGGAGAGGCCTTTCATGCAGAGGCCATGATGTATTTACCTCATTTCACTGATTTCAAGGGAGGCACCAAGCTAAGTATTGCATTGGATCAGCCTGTAAGAGCTGGAGTAGGGGAAGTTGGCCGATCAATCATAACTAATGATGATGATGATGTTGTAAACTTGTTCAAGCAATGATCAAGTACAATCGGCCGAGTGCATCTTTGAAGAGGAAAAGCAAGATCCTTTAGGCCGATTAAAAATTGGTGACATGCACATCCCTGCCAGTAGATGTATTGAAGGAAATCAATATGGGAATATAGGCCAATAAATGACCAATCTACATCAGCTCCAAGCTCAGCCCTAAGTTTAAGGAAAAGCTAGTCAAGTTGCTGAAGAAGTATAGGGAATATTTCGCTTGAACATATGAATAAATGCCTGGACTAGATCGGCAATTAGTAGAACACAAGTTGCCTATTAAGCCTGACTATCGACCTCATATTCAGCCCCTTAGATGGATGTCTAGAGAAGTAGAGAGATTAGTGGCTGATGAAATTAAAAGACTTATTGAAGCAGGTTTCATTAGAAAAGCGCAGTACACCCAGTGGCTATCTAATATAGTTCCAGTGGTAAAGAAGAATGGTAAGATCAAGATTTGTATTAACTTTAGGAATCTAAACCTTGAAAGTCCTAGGGATGAGTACCATATGCCTATGGCTGATATGCTCATTGATGTTGCATCAGGCCATTATATCCTTAATCTCCTGGATGGACACTCAGGGTACAACCAAATAAAAATCAAGGAGACCAATGTCAGCAAGATGACCTTCAGATGCCCTAGTGCACTTAGGAGTTACGAATAGGTGGTCATGCCATTTGGCCTTAAGAATGTTAGGGCAACTTATCAATGGGCAATGCATAAGATCTTTGACTTGTTGATCAAAGACTTCATGGAAGTCTACATTGATGATGTGATTGTCAAATCCAAGGTTGATGAACAACATCTAAACCATTTAACAAAAACATTTGAAAGAATGAGAATCCATCAGCTAAAGATGAACCCTCTCAAATTTGCATTTAAAGTGTCAGCAGCCCATTTTTTGGGATTCTTGGTGCACCAGCAGGTGGTGGATGTAGACACCAATAAGACTAAGGCAATCATTCAAGATGCACCTCCAAAATCCAAAAAAGAGCTTCAAAGACTGATCGGCCAAATAAATTACTGCAGAAGATTTATATCCAACACCACAGGCTGATTGAGGACTTGGTCACCCCTATTGAAGCTTAAAGACATGGTGGACTTCATATGGACATTTGAGCATCAATATGCCTTCGATCAGATTAAGGCATATCTGACTCACCCAACAATCATGGCTGCTCTAGGGCCAAACGATCACATGATTCTTTATATTTTGGCCTCAAAAACCTTGATGGCCAGTTTACTTACCCAGGAACAAGATGGATATGAGCGATCCATTTACTATCTCAGTTGGGCTTTGATAAATACAGAGACAAGGTATTCCTTCATTGAGAAGCTCATGCTTTATCTATATTTCACTTACTGTAAGCTTAGGTATTACTTGCTCTCTTCTGTGGTATGGGTGATTAGCCAAACTGACGTCATTAAATACATCTTGTCAAGGCCGTTCCTTAGAAATCGGCTGGGTAAGTGGTCTATGGCCTTATCAGAGTTTACACTTCAATACGTGCCTTAGAAAGCTATCAAATGACAGGTGTTAGCTGACTTCTTGGCTAATCACCCGACTTTAGAAATACCAATTGAGGCCAAGGGATGAAGAGTATGGTTTGATAGTTCAAGAGCATCATCATGCTTAGGGGTTGGTGTGGTCCTGGAATTACCCCATGGCATCAAGACAAAACTGTCATTCTTGCTCAATTTCCCATGCATAAATAACTAGGCTGAATATAAGCCTTACTGATAGCACTTGACTTTCTTACTAAGATTGGAGTCCACGATGTGAACATCTTTGGTGATTCAATGCTAGTGGTAAAACAAGTTTCAGGGGAATATAAGTGTGAATCGACCACCTTGGGGGCATATTGCAATAAAGTCCAACACATGATGAAGGGATTCATAAGAGCCCGACTTTAGTATCTAGAAAGGGAGGCCAACAATAAAGCAAATGATTTGGCCTAATCGGGGCTCTGGTTATAGGGACAAAATGGCATCCATACCAACATTGATCAGGCCTCATTCATCTTTATTAGTGAAATCTAACGATCTTTATTTTCAGGTTACTACTATTGATGTTGAGGCCAATTAGAGAATGGATGTTAAAGAATACCTTAATAACCCATCACCATCGACCAAGTGCCAAATTAGAATGCTGGCAACCAAAATGCTATTAATGGATGGAGAACTATACAAAAGATCAGTCTTTGGGGAACTACTAAGGTGCATCGGCCCAAAGGAAGCAATATTGGTCATGACCAAAGCTCATGAGGGAATTGAAGGCTCACATCAAGGAGGAAGGAAGATGAAATGGTTGATATAGTAATACTGATACTTTTGGCCAACCATGGAGAAGGATTGTGTTGGTGTCAAATTATGCATAGTTTTAGGGCATCAATTTACATAAATTTGCATGATTTTAATTGCATTTAGTATAGGTAAGCATATAGATATAGGTACTTTTGATTTTTCTTCGTTTTGATAGGGAAAATGAAGTTTGGGAGCTTACAGGAGTAAGATGAAGAGAGAGGTAAGAAAATAAGAGCAAAGCTGCAGCAGAGCCCTCAATGCACGATCGCGGCTGAATCCGCGATCGCGGGTGTGTGCAAGATGCCAGGGGCTAGCGATGTTAAGCCTTTTATAAGCACGACCTTATCCACGATCCCAGTTTCCTCCTAGCCTGAGCTATTGCCACGATTGTCCCTTTAATGCGCGATTGTGGGTGTCACGGTTCTCGTGTGCCTGATGATGACATGGACCTGCAAAAAGAGAGAAACATGGGATGTTGAAAGGACAAAATGGCAAGACAATAAAAGGGCAAGAATACTCATTATAAGGGCAGCTACTGGTTGGTGGTTACATACATTGAGGGATTATTTTAAAAGAGGAGGAGCCCAATAATTAAGAAGAGGGAGGAGGAAGAAAGAAAGCTAACCTGAAGATCTGAAGCTTCTAATAACTATTCTTTTGTCCTTTCTCTTGTATTTTGATTGATAAATATTGAGCTTAATTGTTAGCACTCTAAGGATGTTGAACAATATAACCATGTGTGGCTAGATTTACTTATGTTGTTGGGATGGTAAGACCCATTTGAATTAATGTTAAATTGATGTTTGATATTGCTTCTTTCATGCATATTGTGTTTGTAGTTTTGATTAAATGCTATATTTTGGCCAGATATAGCTTTAGTTTAGATCTATACAATGAGAATTGGTAGATCTAATAGACCCATGAATAATTGTTAGATTTGTTAAATGACTTGAGAAAGCTTAACATAATCTAATTCTCCTATGGGTTTTGCTTAATGCCATGTATGATCGATTTTGGCTACTACCATAGTGATGATGAGAGCTACGTTATGGCTTTGAGTTCATTTAATTCATATGCATGTTTGAGTTGAGAGTATCACTCGAGAGAGGGCTCTTGATGGTTGTTTGATAAACCTGAGATATGTATTAAGAAGCCAATATAAACATCAGGTTAAGTTAATGAAAATGTGGTTCTTTCTATCCCAATAATATGCTCCTTCCATTGATTGTTCCTTTAGTTAATTTGATTACCATTTAGCACTCTTTGAATCCTTTAAATTATTTTTTAGTTAGTTTATCGCTTGTCTAAATCAAATCAGTTTTATTAGCTTTAGACATGAACATTTGTGATTAATAGGTGTCTTAGTACCAATCCTCATGGGACATAATACTCTACTCACACACTTTATTACTTGTTCGACTCGTGAACTTGTAGTAAGTTAGGAAACAAATTGCAATGATTATGCCAAAGGATGTGAAACTTGCTAGAAGCATGGACTGATCTAGTATGTTCCAGCTGAGGAATTGCATTCTATCATCAAACCTTGGCCATTCAGAGGATGGGTGATGGACATCATTGGGAAGGTTTATCCTCCATTGTCCAAGGGGCATGGTTTCATGTTGGTTGCCACAAACTACTTCACAAATTGGGTAGAGGTCGTTCCCTTGAAGACTGTTAATCAGCAATCAGTCATAGATTTCATCACCAAGTATATTATACATCGCTTTGGGATCCCAGAGTCTATAACCATAGACCAAGACACCATGTTCATAGGAGAGGAAATTTGGGCTTTCACAAAAAATTATAAGATCAAACTACTCCACTCATTGCCATACTATACCCAGGCAAACGGGCAGTTCAAAGCTACTAACAAGTTAGTCAAGATGGTAAATCAAAATTCCATTGAAGATAATCCATGAATATGGCACGAAACCTTGTTTGAGGTACTTTGGGTATTAAGGACCAGCCAGAAAATTGCCATAGGCACCTCTCCCTTCAAATTAGTGTATGGCCATGAAGCCATGTTGCTGTTGGAGCTAACGGTAGCATTTCTAAAGAGACAGGTCCATTTAAAGCTATCGGCCTCGGAGTACACCAAAAGTATATTGCAAGAACTGGACCAACTAGACGAAGAGAGGCTACTGGCGTATGACCGAATAAGGGTGCAAAAGAGAAAAGTTGAATGGGCATACAATAAGAAAGTCAGACATAAGTTTTTTAAAGAGGGAGACTTAGTTTGGAAACTTATGCTGCCCATCGAACTCAAAGACTGATCTCTTGGAAAATGGAGTCCAAATTGGGAAGGTCCTTTTTTAGAAATTCAAGTATTGAGAGGGGGGTTCTTATCCTCTGACTGACAAGGATGGTACATCGCATGTTTGATCGATCAATGGTAAATATTTAAAAGTTTATTTTCCATCCATGTGGGATGGGGTAGATTGGTCAGCTTTTGACAAGACTAGCTGAGATAATTAAAGCTAGTCGCTTTGTACTGATTAAGGTTGATTAATTATTTTGAGGCCAGTCATTGCTATGTAATCAAGATCGATTTAATGTTTCGAGCCCACTTAATTTAATGTTCAAGTTGAATACATGAGATCATCATATTTATTTTAATAATGATTATATGGCCATTATCCTGAGGCCGATAAATTACTCTAGTTCACTTTAATGAGAATTTGGCCATTGTTCTAATGTCGATAAGTTACTTTGTTCTTTGTTAAGCTTCATGACCAATCACGCATATCGGTTTAAAGGGTTTATGCATTGTGATGATAGGTGTCCTATCACTAATAAAGCATGAATAAAAAAAGCAAACAAAGGAGATGAAAGTAAAAGTAATGAAGTAAATATACCAGGCCATCCCAATAAAATAGTGTATATTCAAGATGGCCAAAAGGCCAACCATTCAAAAAAATTATTCATTCAATCACACCTCAACTGATTAGACTTTTGACTTGAAGGTCTCGACAAACTCAATAAGGGCTTTGGTGGAATTCTCCTTGTCCAGCAGAGCTGAGTCCCTTTACCCTTGCAGTTTTATGATTTGGAGACGCAGGTTCGTCCTTTTTTCTTGTATCTTCTTTATTCGAGCACCTTGTGCTTACATTTGTTCCACCCATTTCCATTGGGTGGACTCAAAGCTCACTAAGTCGACTTGTTTCTTCTTCAGTGCTGAGGGCCGAAACAACATTAAGGATGATCCGCCTCTCTTGTTTGATAGCTTCCACAATCGAAAAAACCTCCTCATCCAACTATCATTTTTTGGCATCTTTCTCTGCCAACCCAGTCATGAATTTATCAGTTGTACGATAGTTAGTGATGAGGGTAGGCAAACTCTCATGAAGATTATTAATGATGTACTTCTGGCTGACTGTGATATCTGGACACTTTTGAGCATTATCATGAAGGTATTCCAATAGTCTAGTAGCTCGATCATGGTTGTTATCATCAACGAAAAAATGAGAAGCGCCCTTAAAAATCTCCACCAAGTACTTAAGCCTCTGTTTTACTTCCTTTGATACTTGGTCTTCAGAATTGGCCACGATGTTGATGGCAGCATTAGGTTCCTTATGATAAGAAGAAGCTTGGTCTCTATCAACCTCATCACCCTCAGAGTTATGTAATCGGGCCTCAATTTCGTTGAAAAAAAAAATAGAGAGCCTTGCAAAAAAAAGAGATAGATCAGGACGATACTAAAAGATGAAAACTTTTTGCAAAATGACGAACATTGCCTGATTGAATGGAATGGGTGCTGAGGGTTTCGGTAGTGAAGTTAATTTTATTAGACTTGTATCGGTGATACCTCAAAGGGGAGCTTTGAAGTTCCCTTATTAACTGCAGTAGGATTAGTTTGATTAACTTTATTGGACAGTTCAACCTGTATCGGGACTTTGATAGGAGAAATGGTGAGAACCTGAACTTCTGATGTCTTAGCAACCTCAGAAGCTGACTTGGAAGTACTCTTTTTGGAAGACTGATGGTGATTTTTAGCCTTCTTTTATTTTGGTTGATCATCTGGTATGTCAATCGGCTTCTCGATAACATCTAAATGAAATATAGTCAAAAAGAGAACTCATGAGGAATAGAACAAAGTCATAAGCAAAAACAGCTACCTGACTATTTCATGAACGAATGCATATAGGAGGAGGATGGTTGAACTGTCTAAAGGACTGTTATGGGATTGCCAACAAAGCTACAAATAAAGCATACTTTGCTCCGTGGTCTGAGTTTAGAAACTGCAAGACCAACGATGCTAAAAGGAGTTGTAGGAACCTCTAAAGACCGATCAACATAAGAGCACGAGCAAAGGTCTAGATCGGTCACCTTAGAAAAACTTGTGCAGGTTTGAAGATATGTGGCATAACTCCTAAGTTGAGGCTTCCATAGCAATTCGGCCTTAACTTGCTCCACCCTCCTCCGCATCTCATCTTGCTCTCGGTAATTGTACTTACAATGATAAAAACTTTTAAAAGCACGAATCTCTAGTTCATCCCCTTTTATTTAATTAGATTAATTAGAGTAGATAGTTTATTTTAATTTATTTAATTTAATTCTTGCAATTTAATTTGATTTGTGCTAGCTAAGAAAAATCGATTGATAGTTAGTACTTAGTACCCTTTTCTTATGGGAACGATACTCT
>CATIWM010594916.1:0-17136 GCA_949671775.1 Mallotus repandus | reverse complement strand
TTTGAGTTGAGCCTAAAACTCAAGTTGTAAAAATCAATCTAAGGGAATAGATTGTGGTGATTCAAAATCCTAACTTTGGGATAAGTTAGGTGGAGACGTAGGATTGTTGAGAATCCAAACTCCTTAAATACTTGTGTTCATCATTCTTCTTTCTCAACATTCTTACATTTTTGCTTATTTGTTTTTAAGTTTTGATTTTTGTTCGATAGCCCTATTCACCCCTCCTCTAGGGCATTTTCAAGGATGTATAGTTGCAGGGTCCTCACATGCCGTTGTCTCAGCTCCAGGTTCAATATGTGCTTCACTTGCTGCTTCAGGGGCGCCAGGTGCAGAGGCTTGACCACTCACAACATTAACAAAGGAAAATTGGTTGCCAATTTCAACAGGTGGTTCGGTTGCATTAGGACCAAAGGTGTTAGAATCAAATGACCCTTCAATATTCAGGTTAACCTCTTGTTCAATAACATCAATGTTTTCCCCATTTGTAGTATAACCAGTAGGTTCTTCTATAATTTGCTCATTTTGCAAGAATTCAAGCTCTAACACTTTTGGTGCCAACAAGGGCATATCAATCTCATGGTCAACATAAAATTTTACTTCAGAAACCCATGAATACTTGTTTATATAATCCAATACCTTCCTAATTGTTCTATCATCATGTATTAAGAACGACCCATTTTCAAGTTCTTCTCCATGCTTAAAAACAAAAATTTTCTGTATTGATGGAAACCCATATGTCTTTTGGTATCTATATGAAAGGTCATTGTAACATAGATAATCCACATCAAAAGTCATAGAAAACATCTATATCCCCATTTACATAATCAAGCTTTCCCTCCACCCACTCCCAACTTCCACAAATATGGAAAACAATATAAACAAGCGTTGTCATTGCACTGACATAAAAAAAATTCATAAAATTAATAAATCTTAATTTTGACAACAACACATTGAGAACAACATTAATCAAACACAGATAATGGTAGGTACAATGGATGAAGTTTCATTTACCTGGACCTTCTACGCTTTGTCTTCGCCCTTTTTTATCCTTCAGAAGCAAAACAATGAAATGTTTTTTTCTTGTTTTTATATAGTAAATTTCGCAAATATTAGGGTTAAAGACAGAGAAGAAGGTGAAATTGGAGAGTTTTTTTTCCTTCTTTGTGTTTAACAACAATGGTACATCGTAGTTGGCATTTAATGCAACAACGCCAATTTTTCAGCTTTCCTGAACGATCTTCATGTGTGGCGTCAGTGGCAGCCTTTTTAGCTTGTATGGTCTCCATGTCAGCAACAAGATAAACGACATTCTCATTTAAAATGTTCTCTCTATTTAAGAGGGGCCAAAAAATATAATTTTAATAAAATTTTAAGTTATTTGAATAAAAAAAATGGGAGACTTATCTGAATTTCGGAAAAAAATATTAAGAGCATAAAAAAATCTTATCCCAAAAAAAACAATGTTATATGTATGTGTGTCAGGCTTTTGATCTTAATGTTATTAGATACTTGAAACTTGGTTGTCAACTCTGCATTTGTCATGATGTGGGGTTTTGGTTTGTTTTTGAGTGTTTGCATAAACAACTTTTCACTTCCATCTCTTCCTTCCTTTTATCTATCCTGTGCAACTATTTCTTGATATTGATAGGATTGAGATTCTAAAACTTCTCTTGTTATGTTCATCATTATATATATATATATATTATTAATGATGGTGGAGGTTGGAGAAACCATAGAAAATGATGGCTGACATAATTTCTTGAATACAAACACCATGGAAGATGACATAAAGTTTTATTTATTTATTTCTTATCTACAATAAGGAATAGCTCCAAAGATTAAAATGACATATAATACTTTCAAACCATGATCCGCATACAAGAAAAATACAAACTTTGGATACTACTAGCTACTAGATAATAATCATAACATATAAGAAAAAATAAATAGAAGGTATTAAGAAATAACATACAAGTATTAATCAATCAACTAATAATTATTATTTGAACTTAGCAATCACATAGCAAGAATCTAATCCAATGTGAAAGATTACATTATTATTATTATTACATAAAATGTATGTAACACTTGATGGTGGAGGAATATTTAGGGGATCAAGTTTCAAGAATGTGAAATGGGTGGTAAAGTGTGAGACCACAGAAATACATTCAAAAAAAAAACATACTAAAAGAAGAAAAGGGTGTAAAATAAAATAGCCGGTTTGGGGAGACAAGTAGAAAGAAAATTTAAAAGAAAGCAAAGAAAAGGAAAGACACAGGAAGAAAGAAAGAGGTAGAAGAGTTGCCATGCCAAATGGGCAAAAGCAAAAGTAAATGAAGAGTGAAAGGAACTATAATAATGTTAATTAATTCTTTTTAAGCAAAAGAAAAATACCCAATAGCCCATAGAGAGTGGAAAAGTTTTTTTTTATGAAAAAAAAAAAGAAAAAGTTATTTTTTATTCAGTTTAATATAAGACAAAAGTTACAGTTGGTACATATGTCAGCATGTGATTTGGACAGGTGTTTGGTCTTATAGGCCTCTGTTTCTTTTCTCTTTCTGTATTTTCCCCAACAATAAAAAATAAAAATCATAAATACACTACTAATAATGCAATAATAATTAGTAATTTTTTCTATTTAAAAAAAAAAAATTCTTAGATTTTATTTGGCATTTTTGGCAACAGCATCAGCACTGTAATTGCAACATGCAATCTTCTCTGAAGCAGAGGATCTAGCATTTCTTGAAAGTTTTTTTTTTCTTCTTCTTCTTTATAAAAAAGACTGTTTCTTTATTATTATTTTTCTTGTTCTTTATCCAAATTCTATCTGCTGACACAGAGGGAGTTTTGTGTTGTGTGTGTGTGTTTTGTCACGATCATTGGATGCACGTGGAAGCCCCGAAGGTTAAAATTCTTCGTTTCTCTAACTTCTTGTGTAGAGTTTTTGTTTTTGTGTGTGTTTTCTTCTTCTTCTTTTTTTTTTTTTTTTAATAACCAGTTAAACTGATTAAGGTAAAGTGTGTATATAATCAAATAATAATGTTAATATGTATGTATGTATTTGCATATTATATAATAATGATTTCGTGTTTGTGTCTATTTTCGTCAGTTTTTATTTTTCCTTTTTTGTGCTTCTCTCTGCCAAACCATCTATTCCTCCTCCTCCTCCTTCTTGTTCTTTGTGAGCCTTTTCTTTCTCTAGCTTCTTGTAATATATAACACTGCTGTTGTTGCATGTGCATATTTCTTTAGATTGCATGAACTCTTTCTTTTGTTTTTCTTCTTGTTGTTCATATACTTCTTCCAAAGGATAAATCATTGTAGGTGTTTGTGGTTCTTTGGTTGTAATGGGCATGGATTTCTTGACAGTTTCTGTGATCTGGGTATTTTCTGTTTGTTCTTTTTGTTATGTTGAATTCATCTGTTTATGTTTGATTAATTTTCTTTTGGTATTGGTTTTTTTTTTTATCATAATTATCATCACCAGTTACATTTTTCTTCTTGTGGATTGAGAAGATCACCAGTTGCTTGAATTGCTATTAAATTGCCAATTTGGGCTTGATGCGTTCAGTGATTCATCTGCTGTTTAACCCCCAAGAAAAAAAGATTATATATTTTGCTTTTATGAATCTAAAATGATGGGATTGAATTATTCTAAATTTGAGCCATGAATGTTGCAAGGGGAGAAATGATCTCAATTTTTTTATGTTCCTTTGCTCAATTCAATGCCCTTGAACCTTGATACTTGGTGGCTGCTTGATATCCTCTTTCATTTTCTTGCACTCATCAGTGTGTCCTGCTCTTGATATTCTTAAAATTGATCATAAATAGTTTGTAACATGTTTAATTTTCTTTTAGCATCGATCTCTTTTACCAAAAATCTTGATGTGGTGTTGCATTTATTTAACTTTCTACTAATGGAGATGTTGAATTTCTCATTCCGAAGGATGGCTCTTTCTGGGGTTCATAAAGATAGAGGAGAGTTGAGGATTCATGAATATTTGGATGAGCTTGGCACTGATTTGGCCGACTATATTGCTGAACTATCTGAAGCATCTGTGAAAGAGAGGGGTGTCTTTGCCATTGCCTTATCTGGTGGTTCTCTCATTGGCTTAATGGGGTATCAATCGCTTCCTTTTTTGTTTTTTCTTGATAATTTTTGTGATGTTGGTGTTTTTGTTTAAACTTCTGGTGGGCAACAGGAAACTTTGCGAAGCTCCATATAACAAGACTATAGACTGGGCTAAGTGGTATGTTTTTTGGGCGGATGAGCGTGTTGTGGCAAAAAACCATGCTGATAGCAACTATAAGCTGGCAAAGGATGGCCTTTTGTTGAAGGTTTGTCTGCGTTTATATTTTCCTTTTTCTTTTTCATGTGTGTTTTTATGGATTTTGCTACCTACATATATGATATGGTTGGCACCCTTTAATATATCAAAGGTGGAAATTGAGTATTTGAATTGGCTGTCTTGTCTTCATTCTTCTAAGAAACTGGTCTTGATCCCATCTACTCTAGAAATTTTCCTCTTTTATGTGGCTAATTTCATTCATAATATGATGAGTATATCTCAAAACCACCTTATATGGCTAGTTCTTTTGATGTGGCTAATTTTTAGCATTTGCTGATTACAGTCCTTTTTAGGATGGGGAACTTTGTTAGATGTTAGCTTTTTTTCTTGTAACTTCATTGAAACATACATGTTTCAATTTCAACCATCAGTTTTTGTTTCAACAAATTTTGCAGCTGAAAAAAAAAATGTTTCAAGCAGTTGAGTTTTTGGTAAGGTAGACGAGGAGGTTTCCCAGTATTTTTTTAGTTGCTTCTGTTTACCATTTGATACAGTGGCAATTTTCATCATAAACACAGTGGAGGAACTAGACAAATTTTGTATTGCAAATGCTGTTTTTCTGAATATATTACTTTTCTCTGCGTTTTTCATTTATGAATCTTCTTCTTTTCCTACTCAAGCCCACCCACCCACCACTCCTCTCTCTCTCTCTCTCTTAACTCCATTTTTAGTCCCTCTGCCTTACTGTACTCACTATTTCAAATAGCCCTAACCTACTGTCATTTGCTTAATGAACAAAATAATGAATCAGTTATTCTGCCAGTTAAATCATGGACCCCAAGCAAATATAAGAATACTCATGGCAGATTTCAACAATTTTCTATTCTTTTAGATATAGCTAAGGTTTAATATTTCTGTTACCCACAGTACTTCCCAATTCCAAACTTATAAATCTTAATTATAACATATACAAAAAGCTTAGAAATGTCTACAGCTCTACGCTTGATTGTACAGGCACATTTTTATCACTTAGCTTTTTTTTTTTTCTTGGTGGGAAATCTGATTGTTAAAGTAGATGGAAGATTTAGATCTCTTGTTTAATATGGATGGAGTATGTGTTTCCATAATGTGCATATTATGCTTTGTTATTGCATCTTTCTCATGCTACGATGGTTGCATGCATCAATATATCACTTCAAAAGGACATGTAGAATTGAAAAGTAAAATAAGAAGAATAGTAGTTGGGGTTCGTTTGAAATCTACTGACTTCAGGATATGATATCTTTTTCAAACAGTAATAGTTCCAGTTTAGCACTCATTGTTCATAGGGAAGATGTAAGTGGAATGGTGAATCAGTTGAACTGGTTCTGTGCCATTTGTATTTGATCATTCAAGGTTATTCATCTAATTCCTGTCATTATGTGCATGCCATGTTGGCAGGTGCCTATTGTACCCAGTCATGTGCATTCTATGAATGATTCAGTATCAGCAGAGGAGGCTGCCAATGAGTATGAGTTCGTTATTCGACAATTAGTGAAAACGCGAACAATCAATGTTTCTGATATCAGTGACTGTCCCAAGTTTGATCTTATCCTTCTTGGCATGGGCCCTGATGGTCATGTTGCTTCACTGTTTCCTAATCATCCAGTGCTTGATGCAAACGATGAATGGGTAACTTTTATTACTGATTCCCCCAAGCCCCCACCTGAGAGGATCACATTCACTCTGCCTGTCATCAACTCAGCTTCAAATGTGGCAGTGATTGTGGCAGGTGAGAGCAAAGCAGAGGCAGTACATTTGGCAATTGATGAAACGGGACCTGACTGCCCAATACTACCTGCTCGGATGGTTCAGCCAACAAAAGGGAAGTTGGTCTGGTTTTTGGACAAGCCAGCTGCCTCAAAACTCAATCATCAATTTTCTGAGTAGTGTCAGGATTTCATTGCCAATGTGTATGCAACGTATGTAGCAGAGGAACTTGACACCCATGAACCCGTGTCTCTTCCATCAGTTCCCACCTTTGCCTTTCCTTTTTTCTCCCTTTCGCTTTGGGGTTAAATCCTGCATTTTGGCTTTTTGATCCTCTCTTCCCTAGAGGAGTTGGAGAAGTGTGATTATCCTTTTTGTACGAAGAATAAAGTTGGGGCCTCAGTGCAAAAGCTTTCTTCTGGTTTTGATTTCTTTAGGGGTTGTTTTGAAGGTTGGATAGTAGTCTAACAGGGAGAGCCAGCCTAACGGAATGTGGAAACAGGCATTTTCCTTTGTTCTGTAGTGAGATGAAAGTTTCATGGTATTCAGTAGGACTTCTCTGGAAACAGCTTCATACAATTCCTTTATCTGAATATACAACTTCATACAAAGCTTCCTTTTATCAGAATACAGTATCATGCTGCAGCTTCATTCAAGATATTTGCACGGCATGCAGATCATTATTGCAAACATAGCCTTTTAAGTTTGATGCACTTTACAGAAGTAATAGCTCATCACTGAAGTTGTAGGATGAGTGCCAAAAACCCTTTACTATGTTTAGGGTTAATGTAGAGAGGCTGAGCGGTAGAATGTTTCATTAAATTTAAATCCTCAAAAAGAAAATTACAGAAAATGACAACTTTACCACTGAATGACATTGCATCAACCTGTTAAGTAACAACAAAATCCACCTTCACTTCTTCAATTCCTGTGGAACTTAATTATTAGGGGCATGCAAGGGCGGTAGTCATTCAAAGGATTTTAAAAAGAAAAGCAGAACTTGACATCACTGTCCATTGAATTCAAGATTAGCTTCTTTACCTACTCTCTCAATTATCCAAAACTAAATAATGCTATCATCTCTCTTCTTTGAGAAAATTGACTTCAGTTGAGTATGTGGGGTAGCTGATTTCTGCTCACTTAATACTAACTGGTCAATGTAGTTTCATGTCTAATGCAAATTTCTTCATTGGTGGGCCATGAAAATTACTTTTTTTTTGGGCCATGAAAATCACTCTAGAATAGGTTAACAATCCATTGAAATATGTTTATACAAGGAGCTAATAATTTGACACTAAAGCAAACCTAGCTCATCATCTTGCCTTAAATTATTTAACTCCACTAATTGCCAATACGTACAGAAACTCCAGACCAAGATGAAATACTCTATTTCACTATCCAATTACCGGTCACTCACTGATTGCTCTATAACATGCAATTCTGGAAAGCACATTTACCTCAGTAAAAAATTGCATGCCCTTGTCTTCAGAGCCTGATTAGATAAAGATTCAGATTGAAGAAAATGTACTTGGCTAATCCTTTCAATTAAAAACAAAACCTAATAATGACCGACAAATTATTAATTCATTGAAGAAATAAAAAGTAAAACTTAGCAAAGGAAACCAAGAAATCGTACTTTTCAGCTGAAGAAATAAAGAAAAAGTTTATTTGAGAAAAAAAAAACCAGGAATTGTGCTTAAAGAGGCAATTACATTGCAAAATCAATGCTAGACAATTGGTGCTACATCTACTAAACCCTCAAACATACAAAATTCTTTGCTTTATAGGGGAGTGAATATATCTGGCTTTTCAGAGGAATATAACATACAAAGCAATGTGAATCAGACTGACTAAAAAATCTACTCACATTACAGGATCCAAAGAACGGTATTTCAATGTGCGGTATTCCTTTTCTGTTAATGATCTGATACCATTTGGATCAGGTTCCACTTCTTCTTCTGCGTCGTCGTCAGGTGGAAATCCACGCATTCGTCCGAGCATCCATTGTTCTGTTACTCCACAGTTAATAGCATACTTGATTGTTTTCTCCAAGTATCCTTTATCAGTAATGAGGTGCGGCTGAACCGATAACATTCTCATGATGGCTGAAAGCATAGCAAAAGTGAGGATGAATCAATCCACCTATACATGAACAATTTAAAGTTCAATGCCTAAAAACATAGAATACTGTGATGTATGCTAAGGTGAACAGAGAACTTTAAAAAAAAAAAAAGGGTCTTTGGTTCATATTCTCCCAACTAACTGACAGACACATTTAGCTATTCTGTCATTTAATCTGTAAATTGAAAACCTGGAATATCAATGTCACCACAGAAAAATTCAGCTTAACAAACAAGTATAAAAAAATTCCTAAGCTTTTCTATTATTCTTGTAAAAACTATAATCCTCTGACAGCTTGTCTCCATACGTGTACCACATATTTTTTGCAGAGCATAGAAGGACAATCTTTTGATGCAAAATTCCAAGCTAAACCTCACACATGACCTTACTCTTGGCAATCTTTGGAAAAAGTTGTTTTACTCATAGATATCAGATATGCAGTGCCATGATATCATACCTGCAACAATACCATCACCAGATGCTGACATATCAGATGTGAATGGAGTAAGTGGGGCATCCTCCATGCCATGCACTGAGCCATTGTGCTCCTTGGTATAGTAGTGTATCTTAGAAGTCCCATTTGTCACAACTAAAACCTTAAGATTTTCATGCCAAAGTGGTGCCACCACTTCTGGTCCATAATGGACAAACTTAGAACTGGCATTGTTGTTGGTGTCGAAGTCCTCAGGAGGCTTGATCCCACATAGAAACTCAAGCTCTTGCTTAGTTACCTCGACAATATTTGCATAATTCCAAACTTCTTGTATAAATAACTTGGTTTCTTCACTGGACTGCCAGAGTGGCAATGGCAGGTTTATGTCATAGAAAATAACCCCTCCCAATTTCTTTGAAATCCTGATTGCTCGCAGTGTAGTGGATCGCATGTTTCGATCAAGTAAAGAATTTGTGTTGAAGTAGAACATTTTTGCCTGCATGAAAATGTTGAATGAACTGAGAAAGAAAAATAGCCTGTCAAACAGTAACAGCATAGACATAAATGCATAAAATGAGAACACATTGGCATGCATAAAATGAGAACACATTGGCATGCATTATGTGATCTATAGAGTCAGTAGAAGTTGCAAATGCAGAACATGACATATTTGAAAATGTGCATGTTTAAGCTGCACCCAAGATGCAAAAGCCATAGTATTGTATGACTATCCATTGAATAATACATTCAGAAGCAAAAAGAATAAATCATCCACCTGAAAATCCCCTTAATTGAGGAAAAAATATCAGGGATTGCAGAAATAAAGAATGGCAAAATATTCAGTATTGTTTATCTGTTTATATATATTCCATGATGGGACATGCATCGATTCCAACAGAACAACAACTGCATATGTGTATTTATTTTACTTGCCAAGGAAAGATTCTTACAAAATTAGCAGTTAGATCTTTTATCTAGGCAGCCTACTGTATATATCATTTGAAACTAACACAATCATTTTTTTGTTAACAGAAGTTTGATGCAACCACTCACATATAAAAATTAAGAGAGAAGAAATGAAAGGAACAAAATTCAAGAATTGCAGACAATATATTTCCTCAAGGCTAAAATTCTTTACCTCCTTCAGCACATCCATATTTATTTCAGATTTAGATAGAGAATCCTCAGCACAAGGTTTGACGCAAGTCATTCTCAAGCGACCCCTCTTAGCAATCTTCATCTGCGATACTGCTGTTGCCCTTTTACTATCGATGCGAACTGACCGTGTCTGTACGCCGTTAACATTCATATAGCATAGCATAGCCTTGCCAAACTCATCGTCCCCTAATTTTCCCATGAAAGCAACCTTAGCCCCTAAAGATGCAAGAGCAATTGCAACACTCCCTGCAGATCCTCCAGGTGCCCTTACAAACTTTTCCGGAGCCCAATATGCATCCTTCATTCTTTCATGGATTTCATAATTTAAAAGTCTGTTGGCCTGCCTTCCAGAGGGTACAAAGGCATGTTGTGCAGCTCCAAAGCAACATATGAGGGGAGGCCAACCATATGTATAGCTAATATCATCTCCATCATCTTTTTCCAGTTCAAGGTCTCCATCACTCCCATCCTCAATATTCGGAACAAATGCAGACTCTTCCCCATCACCAACTTCAGATTCACTACCTTGATCTTCCACATCCTCATCCATCTTCTTAGTCTTCCTCCTCCTAACTTTTTTCTCAGTGATCTCTTCCTCTGCATCATTTGTGGTTGATGTAGCTGCAGATGATAAAACAATGAACTTTAACACTCATAGTCATAAGCAACATCCAAGTCAAGAATACAACTGCATAAACTATAAGAGTTGTACCTTTCCGTCGAGTCTTTCTTGGAGTTTTCTTAGAATCTTTGCTAGATTGAGGCACGGAACTTTCTTCACTCGCAGCATCAAAGCTTATATCCATATCAGAATTCTCCTCTGGCATATCAGATGCTTTCTTCCTAGTTCGAGAAGTAGCTCGCTTAGTTTTCCTAGCAGTCTTTTTTAAAGCTACACCATTTTCACTCGGTTCCTCTTCAGGTACTGTGTCGGAACTTTTCTTCCTGGAGATAGCTGCAAGTCCCCATTTATTTTGCAATCTAAGATCTTGAAGTTGGACAAAGTTCAATGTTTGGTAATTCGGGGAAGTTGAATGCCACCTGCTAATATACAAAGAGTCAAAACTAAAAATCCAAACTTTTCACCAATGGATTGAGCAGGAAACTAAAGCCAGCATGATGCACACACACAAAAAGATTTTAGCTTTCATCTCCTCGTTATGCTTTTGTTTTTAGAAATCCCCCATTAATCAAAAACAAAAAACAACTCCGCGAAAACTCTAAAACATCATCATGCTACCATTTGCAAAGACAAAAGAAGAATTATATATAAAAGTACCCACTAATCAGTCAATCAAATTGAAGTAAAAAGTGAAAAATATTCAATTTACATATAAAAGAATAGAAATTTAGAGATAAAAGAGAGAACCTACCTGGGTACAGAAAGAAAATGAGTGAAAGATAGAGATGCCATGAGGAAGCAGTGAAGAGTAAGAAAGGTCTTTCTGTTCCAAATTATGGAAATATTCGTATTCTGTACAAAATCAATTGTACCCAAATTCAAGATACGTCATTTCCCTTGTGGGTTTAGCAGAACTCTCTCAGCTCAGCTCCTTCAACTTGAAGGGTTTAAGCTTTAACAACGGAAATGGGTTCAACGTCTCAACAGTGGTTAAGCGGGAGTGGATATATCATTATTTTTTTTAATTTTTTTTTTTTAAATTTTTTTTATTCTATTACAAATTAACGATATTTAGACGGTGTCGATCAGATAGATGAGAGAGTGAGACCTTCTGAAGGAAGGATGATACGGTGTCGTTTAGATATATTAATTGGATACCTTCGGCATTTTCGGGTTTAGAAATTACATCATTTTTATAATTAAGTTTCAAAAAAAATTATTTTACAATCAGATCTCCTGTCATTATCCTTGTCAAATTAATTCTTTATTAGTTATTTTTTAGAATTAAGCTTTATTATACAATATGGTCTTAAAATTATAAAAGTTACTATATTTTTAACATTTAAATTAAATAATTTATTATTTAATTAAAATGCCAAAAATATGAATTTTTTGTAGTTTAAGAACTGAAACAAAAAGATACTAATTTTAAAACATGACTAATAAAATATTATTTTGACTGAGGCATAAAGTTAATAAAGAGTCTATTTTAAACTTCTAGGACTTAAATTATAAGAAATAATCCTTTTAGAACTTAATTATGAAAATGGCAAACTTCTGAGACTGAAAATATTATTGTTACCCCCTTCTGAAAATGTAAAGAATTTATGAGAATCCAGGGTGTAATGAGATACAAATTGGAAATCACCAGGTAGCAGAAGGCTTGCACATGAGAGATAAGAAGCCATTGTGAGATTATGAAATGGATGCGTGCATCAATCAAAACTGTAGACAACCAAACTAGTTGCATAAAAGACCATTAAAGATCTATACGATGTTAGCATTCAATTCACCCAGAATCACCAAGTCTTTGTATTAATATTACACGAGAATTAACAGGGAGAAAAAAAAAATGCAAGCATTCCCTTCATCAGATGCTTTCTCACCCGTGTTTCTAAGAGCTATTCTGTTTTAAAGCTTCTGCCTCAGCCCTTGCCATTGGGTCGTTCTTGATTTCCATCCCATCTTCCTTCTCCCCTTCTCGCTCTTCTGCCATTTTCTTCCTATGCAACTCTTCTGCAGCTTGCATTGCAGCTCTGTTCTCCGCCTGAATTCGCTGCATTTCCTCTTCTTGCTGTTGCCTTTCGAACCATGTATCAGCATCCTTCCAAACTGAAAATTTGAACATCATCAGTCTCACAAGACAGGCACAGGACAGGTAAGTTCTCTGGGCTAGCAGCCCCCAATAATTTTGTAAAGATAGATATATATTATCATTAAGAGTGCAACTCTTAAATCCTAATAATTAGAGCTAACTTTGCAGCCTTAGAACAGACATGGTTTCCATATTATAAAAATAAACATTTTCATCAATTTATTTTTAAGATGCTGGTCCATCCATATTTTTCATCTAGAAAAATTCATTTTCCGCCAGTAAAAAGGAGAACTCAGGATTTGAAAATCCTCCAAACCAACCCCAACTGTCCTCTATTTCCCTCTCATCTTCCTCAAAGTTCTGGTATTTTGAACTGAGGTTAATGAACATCAACCAGTTTATATTATATTATTATACACAACTCAAAAAAAAAAATCAAAACTCAATGAGGAAAAGAATTCTGGAAGTCTACTGTATCAAAACCATGAGACATTTATTAAATGAAAGGGACACAATTGAGTATGTCTGGCATTTTAAATACAAAGAACAATAAAAATCAGAATATTTAAAGCTAAATAAATTAAAACATGACTGCATGAGGTATACACATATGCATAGAACATGTACAATAGATTGCTAAAAATTGATGCACCTCTCTGATGTGTTGTGTGAATTCATGAAACCATATGTTAGACATGAAATGACCTGCTTCATGAAATCATGGAAAAAATTCAAGGCCAGATGTTTCCTTAAGGTCATGTTCCTGCTTTATGAAATCATGGAAAAAATTCAAGGCCAGATATTTCCTTAAGGTCATATCATAAGTTTATCGGTGTAAACCTAAGTAAACAAAACCCAATTTCTCCTATACTACTAATATTCAGCACCAATCAAAAGTCCCCAAGGAACGTCAAGAATTCTTGGTATACACCCGTTCCAATCCTCAACTATCTTTTCTAGGTTTATCAATATTGAATCAATTGAACGCACTGCTAACAATTGTTCAACTTTATCAAAAAAAAAAAAAAAAATTAGGATGCTATTACATAATGCAATTGATTTAATTGTGTTTATGAATCCAGAGCAAGAAAAGGCTGCTAGAGACTTGTTTTCATGCAAGTCAGCAACTACTGAAATAAATATCAAGTTTCCTTTTTCTCTTTCCCTAGTATCTAAATCCTTCCTTATATTATATACACCTTTCCTTCAATCTAAACAATCAGTCTTCTATTCTTCTGTCAAAGTTCCAAACCTACAACTCTTACATATCAAATTCTTTGAAATAACCAAAATAAATTTTTATTTCTTTGGGAGAAATTTTGAAAAAGTGAAACAACTAAACGCATAGCAGGCACCGAGAATCATAATTCGTGCACCCAATTAGACTATAAAATCAATCAATCCTAAAGCTGTAAACCCTAAATTACCACAACAATCCTAAGCTGTAAACGCATAAAAACCAAAAAATTGACAAAACCCACCAATTAAAACACAGAAATACGATTAGGGTAATAGCCATAATTCAAAAATAATAACAAAAGAAGGGAACTTACTAGGCTGGGCGGCCCAACCCTGTTCACCACCCTTAATTTTCTCAGGAAGGGCGTAGTTAACGGTGAGGACACGGCCGTAAAGTTCAGCACCGTCCATATTATCCATAGCAGCAGAAGCATCTTCCTTTTCAAGGAATGTAACGAAGCCGAAAGCACGGTGTTTCTGAGTGGCTTGATCTAGAGGAGTTTTTACATCTTTAATGTCGCCAAATGGGATAAAAGCTGCATGAAGTATTGCCTCGTTTACTTCATCTGCTAATCCTCCGACATACAGTGTATTTTTCTGTACTTGCTGCAGTTGCTGCGCCATTCTCCTTCTTCTTCTTCCTCGTCTCTCACTGGCTGTGTATTTACGTTTTAATGGGCTGGGTATTACATAGACATAACTAATTGAATTTATTGAAATATCAAAAATATTTTGATATTAATTACAATTATATATTTTTAAATTTATTTAAAATACTTAATTTATTTTGTTCAATATTGTTGATATAATTAATAATTTTTAAAAATATTATTTTTAATTTTTCTCAAAAAAAAATTTAATTTTTAAATTTTAATGAAATATATATATTAAAAGTAATAAAGTCAGCATTGTCTGTAGCTATCGCGTAGTATAACCTTTTTACAGGGTCATCACTCTTTTGTATTACCATTACTCGACGCATAACTTAATTGAAACAGTAGTTTTACGCCTACCTAAGAAGGAAAATTATTCCCTTACGAATCAAGAGTGCGCATACAACTTAAATCACATTTTTTCAAAACATTGCTCAAGGCTACATTGTGAGAGATGCGAGGTAAGGCCTAAACTGAGTTCACCAAAAAAAATTTTAAGTCACTTTTTCGAACTGGGATATAAAGAAAAAAAATTAATTTTAAGAGTTAATTAAGAAAAATTAATTTAATTAAAAAATAGGACTAATAAAAAAATTTAAAATTTATAGAATTTAATTATAAAACAAATTTCTAATAAGTTATAGAATGAAGAATGGTATTATCCCATTTAAGTTAAACCACAAACATTAAAGTATTTATTCCAGTATGATACAAGTTTAAGAGAATGTATTAGGAATTAAAAGATATTTATTACTATTTACTAGATAGAATAAAAATTTTAAAAATTATTATAAGAATTATTTATTATCTAAATGAAAATGATGTTAAAATATTTTAATCATTATTTTCAATTAATTTATATTTTATTTCATAAATTTTAATAATATATGACAATATTTAAATATTTAACTAATTTATAATTAGTTATATTTAATTTTAATATAAATTTTAATTAACTAAACGCTAAGAATTAGAATCATTCATACTTATTTTGATTTTCATCTTTATTTTTTAATCAATTAAATAGTTTAAAAAAATCTATATTCACACAATAACTGATTCCTTACAATTAAAAAAAATTATACTATAAACATAACAATGAATTTCGAATAAATTTTATAATTTTTTATAAAATTTTGTAAAACTTACTGAAAAGGACCCTATAGGGGTGAATATGACAAATTAAAAATTAAAAAAAGATTAAAGATTAATCAAGGGCAAGAAGAAGATTTTGGTAGTAAGGTAAGAAAAGAACTCAAGAATTTTCATAAATAAATCTACGTCATCATCTAACTTATCCCCAAGTTAGGATTTTCAACACACACACCAATTTTATTAACCAATATTGAGTTTATAAGAGTTTTGAGGATCAATATCAACTTTTGGTGAATGAGAATGAGAAGCTCTTGTGTATTTCATTGTAATTGTTTTACATATATATACAACTCACTAACTAATAGTTTACTAGCTAATTGTTATGATATTTACAGCTAACCAATATGAAGCTTACACGTAAACTTAATTTAGCTTAAAGTAATTCTATTATCTAACAGTGATGTTAGTAACAAATGCTGAATGAAAAATGTGTAAAAAATCATGAAGTGAAGATGCAACGTTGATGTGAAGATGCAACATTGTGTAGCGCTATGGCTGAGAAAGAGATGCAGCGCTGAGGCTGTTACCATATTATTAGCCCCCCTCAAGATGGCGTATACAGATTCTGGATACCCATCTTGGCAATGGCAACTTTAAAAGAAGCAGGAGATAAAGCTTTAGTAAGACAATCCGCTAATTGCAACTGAGAAGAAATAGGCAAGAGATGAACAAGATTACACTGAAGCTGTTAACGGACTAGATGGCAATCAATTTCAGTATGTTTCGTAAGTTCATGAAACATAGGATTTTTAGCTATTTTAATTGTTAAAGTATTGTCACAGTAAATGATTGTTGGACCAGGATCAAAATGAAAATCTTTGAGCAAATATGTGAGACATAGAAGCTCACAAGTGACTTGAGCAAGCGCACGATACTCCGCTTCAATAGAGGAGCGAGAAATTATGTGTTGTTTCTTAGATTTCCAAGCAACAAGAGCTGAGCCGAGAAAAATGCAATAACCGGTAATAGACCGACGGGTATCGATACAAGCAGCTCAGTCCGAGTCTGAAAAAGCCTTGAGTTTGACATCATTCTCAGCATGAAAGAAAAGGCCCTGGCCAATAGTGCCTTTGAGATATCGCAACAAACGATGAGCAGCTTGTAAGGAAATATTGATGTCCATTAACTGAAACAACGGACATAGGTCCCTAAATATCCATGTGAACAAGATCAAAACAATGAGTAGAAATTGATGTACTAACAGAAAAAGAAAATTTTCTTTGTTTACTAAAATGACAAATCGCACAATTTGACTCATCAAAAGTAACTAGAGGATTTATTTGCTTTAAAACTTGCATTCTCGACTTGGAGGGATGACCAAATCGATAATGCCATAAAGTACTTGAAGTAATTTTATTGTGACAAGTAGAATCAGAATTTGATGACTGTGAAACACTAAACGATGTTGTCGTATATTCTTCACATTGAAACAGATACAGTCCACCTTTCTGCTTAGCTGAACCAATCATTTTCCAGCTTTGGTTGTCCTGAATGTTACAAATAGAAGGAAAAAATATGAGAAAATAATTTTAGGTAGTCATTAGCTTGCTAGTAGAGATGAGATTGAAAGCAAAGTTGGGCACACACAAGACATTATGCAAGGTTAAGGTTGGTGTTAAACA
>CATIWM010594889.1:0-10306 GCA_949671775.1 Mallotus repandus | reverse complement strand
TGGATGTTTTTTCAGTTGTTTTTATGGTTATTTTTTTATTATTTTGGTAGTTATTTTTGGTTGTTTTGGTTAGTTCATTAATGAGGCTGCTTTGTAATAGTTATTTTTTTTTGTTTTGATGGTTGTTTTGGTTTAAAAATTAATGGTTTTGTGGTAATTTCAGTTTTATAAGGTTGTTTTGTAGTAGTTTATTTTTTAGTTCTTTCTCATAAATTATAATCATATATACCATTTTTTGTTCTAAAATTATAAATTTATTTTTTAGCAAAATTTTTTTTAATCTTTTGATAAGTTTGTTTAAAATTAAATAAGCTAATAATTATTAAATCATTGGTGGATCTGCAAAACCACCAAATGATGAAGAATCTGCAAGAACTTGTGGTAGTTATTTTTTATGCATTTGGAAGTTTGTCGCCAACTATAATTTGATTATTATCTCTTTTTTTTTTATAAGCCGAAGATTATCATTTCCTCTTAAACATTTACCACTTGATTTAAGTGGTAAGGGGAATTCATGATCTTTAAAGTTACGAGTTCAAGTAAAATGCTGAACTATTCGTTTAGAGTTGACTAGATCTAATCATAGAGTCGACTCCTTTTAAAGGTTGATGGTTCATATCCTTCCCTACCCCCTCACCTCCTTGGAAAAAAAAAAAAACCAACCTTGTTCATGCAATTAAATATATCCTCTGGACTCTTTAGCTAAATGACACTAATTATTTTACTCAGATACTAACAAGCAGTTTCTGTCTTTACTATAGCAAATGGTACACAGACTCACAAAAAAGAAATAAAGAATAAAATCCTCAATCTAAGTGTTAATCGAAGGTCCAATACGCTCTTCATTGAAATCCATCGTCCAACACAATCAACTCCAAATCATACTATTAGCTAACAGATGTCACTGGACTGTAACAATATCCCATTTTGTCAATGCTACATTCACAATCCTAAGAATCACTTATGACTGCCAAAAAACTAGTTACGAACCTGCTATCCAGCAACACTGTTATTGAAGCTACCGGGATCAGTGGCTGCAAGAGGAAAACAAATACAGCAAATTATAATCATATTTTACATTTTCTAACAGCCGAAATAGCTTCACATTCTCAACTAAAAAAAAGAGCATAGAGGCAAAGTTTTCTTTTCTTTTCTTTTCTTTTTCAGTTAGCTTAGATATGGAGTTTTGGAGCATCGATTCACGCAGGATTTGATATCACGAAACGGTCCCTGATTTGTGTCTTGGGGGAAAATTAGGCACATGCAAGTGTGCCAGTGGATTGATTGTTTGGTGTCTTCGATTATTCGATCATGGCGTGAGGGTCGAATAAGTAGATAGATGTGGAGGAGAAGAAGAAGAAAGAAGACGTAAATTTGAAAGAACTTTTCCGTGAAATTGTTTTAGTCAAAGTTAAACAGAAAACATTTTCCTTTTTTTTTTTATAATTTTTGAAAAAATTCCAATTAACTTCCACTAACCAGGGGCTTGTAAATTTGTAGGTTAGGCCCATTCAGTGACGCCTGTTGTTCGTTGGTGTTCTTCACCAGTTACACAGCTCCAAAACTTGGACGAATGACCCAATTATGACGCTCCCATTATAGTTAACAGATCTAAAATCACTACAGTGTATTGAACATTAATCAAGGTTTACCTGTTGTATTTTTTTTTTTAAAAATTCATCAATTTTTTTAATGGTTTCGCTTGTTATAGTACCAATAAAGTCACAACTATTAGTTGTTAGCATTAGTAAGAGAGGAAAAATTTTAATTATAGTGTTGCGAGGGAGTGAACCTAGAACTTAATTAGGTCCCAGAGTCTCAACCTTTAACCAACCAATTTAGATCTCATTGGCTCATTAATTTAATTCTATTAAAAAGAGTTGTTTTATATTCAAATAAAATTTTTGTTGATGAAATGTTTTTAATTTAAATAAATATTTTAATTTTTTTAAATTTAATTTTATAATAAAATTTTCATAAAATTAAAAAAATTTAAATTAAAAATAAATTTTACAAATTTTTTATTTAAATTAAAAATATTTACTTGAATTCAAAAGATATTAGAACATAGGGTAAACCTATGTAATTCATTTATGTAATTTATTTATTTATTTTGGAGGAAATTTTACTCTGTATACAAAAATTATCCACCACTTTGGCCCTTTGACACTTGACTGAGAGGCATGTACTAGTATACCACTATTTTTGTTCATGAGAAGTTTAAATTTTTTTAAAAATTAGGTTTTAAATTTGAATTTTATATATAAAAATGAGATACTGTGAAAATATTTATTTGTTTTTTTAGATAAAAGTAGGGGTATTTACACTCATAGTCTCTAACTTATTGCTCATTTCTCACTATAGTCTTAAAAAATTAATTGGGCATAGAAAAATTTTTGACTTTTAATTTTAGTAACAGTGATCCTCCATTCGTCGATTTCCAATAAAATCAACACTGAAATGCTGACGTAGACAAATAAAGGGATGATAATGTGATGAAATTATTTTCAATAATGAACTAGATGACATATATGTGAGGCTTTTTTATTTACGCAGAAAAGTTTGACAGAAACCCACATGACCTCTAGTTTATTATTAAAAATAATTTTGTCATATTATCATCTTCTTATTTACCCACGTTAACATTTCAGTGTCGATTTCTGATGAAATCGACACTTGGGGGATCACCATTACTGAAATTAAAAATCAGAAATTTTTGTGTCCAATTGATTTTTTAGGATAATAGTGAAAAATATATAATAAGTTAGGGGCTGTGAATATAAATAACTCTAAAAGTATAAGTTTTTCATTCATAAAGTTGAATAGTACATCTTAAAATTAAAAGAAATATTATAAAAGCAATTACATTCAAGATATATAAATACTATAAAAGTGATCACATTTAAGATATACAAAAGTAAACATAAATAGGAAAAATCTATCCAAATATTTCATGATTCTCAAATTTAACAAGGAGGCACGACTCTTCTCGATTTAACTTTTTGTCTTTAAATGAGCCCCCGATCTTATATGTATAACTGGCAAATGATCTTCCAAAACTTCCATAGAGAACGACTGAAAATACTCCACACACACATGATGGAGATAGAAACTACTCTCATGAAAAAAGATCTCCAAATCCATACTCCAACATACATGGTTAATCCAACAATAACAACTAAATTAGAGTAAAGAAGAAATTTAGGTAGAAACTATATATAAAATAACACTACACAAATAAAGCAAATCAACAATAAAACAAAATAGAAAGATGAACAGTAAGAAAGAAATGATGGCGACCATCAGTAATAAAATGACTGATGGCGGCCAAAGAAAGGAATAAGAAAATCAACAGAAATGGATGATGAACCGGAACAAATTAATAAAGGTAAGGGAAAAAAGGATCGAGTTGTATCTCTTTGTAATTGTTGTTGTAGACCAACCAAAACTCTTATAGCCCATATAGTTTTGGAAAATAAGAGTTGTATTTTAGAAAAAAATTTCAAAAAATTGAAAGATAAAAATTATTATTTAGTTATGATATTTTCTAATTTTAAAAATTATAAAAATATTTTTTAAATTATAAAAGGTTTTTGAAAAATAATAAAAGAAGTTTTTCAAAGTTTTCAATTAATATTTTGACATTATTATAATCTCCTCAGCCATTACAACCACCATAATGTCTACTGCCACCACTACCACCACAACCTCCGCTACCTCCACAACCACCATGATCTTCCTTAAATAAAAAATTATTATAATAAACTTAATTAAAAAAATTGCAAAATGAAAAATAATAAAAAAATTGATTTTCTATTTTTTTCTTTTTATTTTGAAAAATGGAGAATGGAAAAGTGAAAAATAAGGAAAAAAAAAATTAAAAAATAAAAGTAGAAAATATTTTTCAAAACTAAAAAGCACCTTGGAGATTTATTTGAAACATTTTAGGTAAAACCTATTTTTAAATCCTTAAATTTTTATGTTTTATTATATGGAGCTCTTAAACTTTAATTGTATTACATTGAGTCCTCATATTTTTATATTTACACACATTTAGGGGTGTAAATAAGCTGAGTTGCTCGCAAGCAGTTCGGTGTTTGGCTCTATAAAAGCTCGTTTAATAAATGAGCCGAGCTCAAACTATATAAAAATTGACTCGTGAAGCTCGCGAACAAGCTCGAACAAAAGCTCGCGAGCCAGCTCGAACAAAAGCTTGCGAGCCAGCTCATAATTTTAATGTTTAACAATTTGATTTTAGATATATAATATATAATTTCTATCAGTAAAAAATATTTAAAAAATATATTATTAGAATAAAATCATAATTTTTATAAAATATATTATAATTTATTTTTAATTTTTTAATGTATAATTTTAATTTATCATTTGTATTTTTTAAAATTCTTTTAAACTTGTTTAAACTCACGAACAGTTCGTGAACATCAAGTGATATAACAAGCTCAACTTGAGTTATACTTGATTATAAAAGAACCAAACCCAAACTAGTTAAAGTTTGGCTCGGCTCGGCTCAATTACACCCTTACACACATTAAGGACCTTTTAAAAATTTTTCTCCTTAAACGTATGTTCACAAGTCAAATAGTTACATTTTATGGTTTTTTGTCAATTTAGTCCAATTAAATACTAATTCAAAAAGCATTATATAATTTTTATTAAAAGTAGTTCAATCAATTAGAAGTTAATATTTTATTCTTTTAATGCTTTTAAAGTAAAAAATATTTTTTTTTTCAGTTAATATAAAACTTTAATTTATTTTTTATGTTAAAAAATATTTTTAATAATAATTGAAAATAGTGAAAAGTATATTTTTTGTTTAGAATTTTATTTAAAAAATCAAATTAAAGATTTTAAAAATAATATTAAAAATATTTTCTATATATTTGATATTTGGTATGCTTACAAAATTAGTTAATGGGGAACTAAATTTGATTTTTCAATTATTTTTATATTTCTTGGTATTTCTTATTGTAATTTATAATTATTAGTGTTGAAATTTTTTAATGTTGTAGGTAATCATACTTATTTTTTATGGACTCCCACCAATAAAGATCAAAAAGTTAATATTCAATAGTTAAAAATCGAGAGAAAGGTATCAAACTCAAGATTTTCACTTTGTAGATTAAAATTCTACCATTATATTAGATATTTTATACTTAATTAGAATTTACTTATACTTTGTTAATTTTATTAAGCATGTCAAATATAGTAACGTATAAAAAATATTTTTATATTTTCATATTTAAAAGTTAATATTTTTTAAAATTTTTAGTATGTTTAAAATATATTTTATCAAATAATAATTATGAATAATAAAATAATAAAATTGTGAATAATAAATAATTTACCTATTAATAATAAAATAATAAAATATATTAATTTGAACCAAGATATATTTTTACCTTTAAATATTTTTTAAATTTTAATTTTTTCCTTACTTTTAAACATACGACATATTTATAAGTTGCTATTTAATTGTATTAGAATGATAAAAAAAACTTTTAAATTTTGATAATTTGATCGTTTGCAATAAATTTAGGGACTAAATATTTAAAATAAGTCCTTAATGTGTGAAAAATAAAAGTACGAGAATTTAGTATAAAATAATTAAAGTTCAAGAGTTTAATGAAGTTAGACACGATTGTGCACAACTGTGCCTGATTGTGCACTAAATTTAAGCGAGAAGGCCACGTGGTTGTGTGCGTATAGATTGAATATTTTTGGAAAGTTATTTTTAGAGATTTTATGGAACAATATTTAAAGCAAGAGTTTTCCTACCTCAAAAAAAAAAAAAAGGACACTATTGATTTTTGACAGAACTTTATTTTTCTTAGTGCACAAAACTATTTTCTTTCAGAATTTTCAACTTTTTATGATTAAATTATTATAAACTCTACTTAATTGAATTGTTGGATTGAAGAACAAGGTGTAAGGATTGTGAACATCATTCACTAAGTGGAATAAAAGAGTTTTTTCTTCTATTATTCTTCTTATTTTTAATTATATTTAATCATAAATATATTTGGATTCTTTCTCTTTTATTTTTCTCTTCTGATTTCTATGAGTAGCTGAGTAGGTTAGTTGGGGTTTTATGAACTCGGCTCAACATAAACTTAATTAGGTTAACTTTTAATCAAAGAATATTTATTTCATGAAGTTATTAGACTTGATGCTTTTTATTGGCTTGATCACCCTTTGAATTGAACTAGACACTAGGGTTAGATCGAGAGATTGATTCTAGTGAGAAAAACAATAACAATTTATTAATTCAAATTGATTTAGTTGAGAGACACTTTAATATTAATATTCCTTAGAAGATTGCTTTAATAAATCGGTTGTGATATTTTTAATTCCGTTAGTGAGAGCTAGAAAATCGGATAATTATCATGATTGGTTAATTGTGAGCATACTTGATAGAGACATCATAATTCTTAAGATGCTTCAGAAATAAAATAATATTCATAATTGGTAAGAAGTTAACACCATCCTTAGATAAGTTGAGCCGGGGGAAATAAAACCCTAACATCTTTAATTCTATAGATTTCATGACAAAATTCTTAGTATTGTAGATTTAATTTACTTTGTTTTCGCTTATTGAAGTTTTCGTTAGTCTAAACAAGTAGCATATTAAGAGTAGCTCAATAATTGACTCCCATCCCCATGGGAATGATATCTTTTTATTACTACTCGTACGATTTCATACACTTGCGAATAGAGATTACTAGTTTTATATAACCATATGCATCAAGTTTTTGGCACCATTGTCAGGGATAGGAAAGCTAATATTGATATTAAATTAATATTGTTTGATTTAGACATTTCATTTTTTTTATTCAAAAGTATTTTTCTGTTGTTTTGTTTAATTATCTTTTCAGGTATTCTTGTGAGTGTATGCACACAGAGCGAAACACAAGGAGAAGAGGAAAAATTCTAACTTCCTTGGATTCAAAAATTGAAAGAACCTTTCATAGGAGACTTAGAGGGCAAAAAGATAGAATGAACGGGGAAAATGGTAGAGTAGAGAATGATGGGGTAGGAGCTCAAGATCCACCATATTGTCCACTTAAGAACCAAGACAGACCAAATGTTCAAAGAACAATAAGAGATTTTGTGAGTCTGCATCTACAAAGAGACCAAAATCCTATTGTCAAATAAGCTGTCATTGCCAATAATTTTGAAATCAAGCCGACTATGATTCAAATGATCCAAAATTCCTAATTTAATAGATTATTGCATGAAGATCCTATTGGTCAAATGACGAGATTCTTAAAGTATTATTCTACATTCAAAATGAATGGGGTGCAACTTGAAGCTATATGACTGATTTTTTTCCCTTTTTCATTCACGAATAAGGCAAAAAGATGGTTCATGAGTTTGCAACCTAATTCTATCAATACTTGGAAATAGCTTTATACTGCATTTTTTAATAAATACTTTCCATTACTAAAGTTTTGAAGATAAAAAAATGAGATTAATTATTTTTATCACAGTGCATATGAAAGTTTTTATGAGTGTTGGGATAAATTCAAAGAACTACAGAGGCAATGCCCACCACATTTGATACCAGCTTGAGATCTAGCTCAATCTTTTTATAAAGGTGTAAATCTTTCAATCAGAGTCAATATAGATGCAACTGCCAGAGGGACAATCATGTCTAAGATACCTAAGGATGTCTTGGAACTTTTTAAAGTGATGGAAAATACATAGAGTCTATTGACTAATGAGAGAGCGATACCTAGGAAGGGTGGAGTAATTAAGATAGATAGGTTGACTATGGTGAATGCAAAGCTCGATGCATTGATGAAGACGATGGATAAAATATGTCTTAATGCAATTTCTTCCTCAACTACATCAGCATGTGAGCTTGGTCATGGCGGATATCCCACTATAGAATGTTAGCTTATGCAAAACTTGTCTATGAAAAATGTGAATTATGTGAATAACTTCAATAAGGGTCAGTAATAGAATTCCATGCTTAGAAACACTGATAACCCGAATTGAAGGAATCATCCAAATTTTTCATGGAGCAACAAGAATAACCAGTGGATACCTCAAGAACCACTAGATTTTGGAGGAGCAAATATTCATCAATAGAATTAGTCTCAATTTTAGCAAGAAAGAGGTTCATCATCTTCATCTTTTTTGGAAAGTAAAATGGAGAAATTTATGAAAATGATGATCGCAAAAATGAATCAGCAAGATAAGGCTACAAAAATACTTAAAGGGAGATTTGAACAGATGCATCAAGAGACTCAACTGATGTCCAGAAATCATTCATCATCCATTCATAATCTAGAAGTTCAATTGGGGCAGTTAACCAATTCTTTATCCACAAGGAATCAAGGGACTCTTCCAAGTAACATTGAGAAGAATCCTAAGGAATATGTAAAAGCAATCACCTTGAAGAGTAGAACAGAACTGCAACCACCAAAACAAAAGGTGAACACACAGGTTGAGATACAAAAAAAAGTAATAAAGATGAAGCACAAGTAGAAAAAGGAATGAAAATGCCCTAGAGGGGGGTGAATAGAGCTACCGAATAAAAATCAAAACTTAAAAACAAATAAAAAAAATGAAAGAATGTTGAGAATGAAGAATTATGAACACAAGAATTTAAGGAGTTAAGATTCTCAACAATCCTATGTCTCCACCTAACTTATCCCAAGTTAGGATTTTGAATCACTATAATCTATTCCCCTAGATTGATTTTTACAACTTGAGTTTTAAGCTCAACTCAAACCTTACAACTTGAGTTTTCAAGGCTTACTCAAAAACCGATTCATAAGTGTTTTGAAGGCTTACACTAAAACCAAATTTCCAAGTGTTTTAATGGCTAAACACTTAAACCAATTCCTTTAGAATAGAACCTCATTTCCCTTTTTTTAAACCCAGAAAATAGAAAAGTAAGAATTTCTATTCTAATCACTCACCAAACTCTCACTAGAGTTTATCAAATACAATAATGAATTAAAGAGAATTTTGAGATTAATTGAATGCTTGAGAATGTATAAATGAAAAACAAGTTTCTTTTTTTTTTTAAATGATCTTCAGAGGTTGTATTTATAGTTAAGCAATTCAATTATAGCTGTTGGAAATAATAATTTTATTTCCAATAAATTCAAACTTTGTTTGAATGAAATTTGGACTTTTAGGCTGCAAATACTCTAGTCCTGGTCGTGATCACACTGATCCCGGTCGGGATATTCAAAAATATGTCTGTTATAGCCGTTATATTTGAACTCTGCATTAATCTCGATCATGACTACCTTAATCCCGGTCGGGATCACACTGGTCCTAGTCGGGACATTGGCCTGGAATATGTTCAAGAAGATTTCTTCAATTTCGTGCAATCTTGGTCCCGGTCGGGACTTGCATGGTCCCGGTTGGGATCATGAATTTTAGCCATTGATGATGATCGAATTAGCTTTATTTATGAAAATTGTAGGTATTTGTCTTAGCTTTCCATAGCACTTTAAATCACTTCAATTGGACATCTGTAGCTCAAGATATTGTTGAAATACTAAGAGCTGCTTAAATCAAAATGAAAACTACATATGCTGATTTTAACTAAAGATCTCTAGAACCAAATGAATTCGGATTTTGACAAGTAAGATCAATTCGGAAAGCTTTTGATGTCTAATTCAAATGTTAAGAAGAAACTTTCTCATTATTAAAGTCTAAGACTTCCAAAATCTTCCTGGAATCCCGAAGGTCGATTTAGCACAAAAGCACGCTTAACTTCATTTTAATTTCCATGATAGTCCTAGCTTATACACAATTAAACAAACATATTAAATGCTCAAAATCAATTTTTTTAAAATCAAAATTGAGATTTATTATTACTAAGGTCAACATATCATGTCTCTCTTTAAGCTTTCTATTTGTGTTGTTCATGAAATTGAGAGGCTCATTCGGAACTTTTGGTGGTCTCAAAGTCTGGATGATCATAAATTGCACTAGTAAGATGGTCTAAATTGACTAAAGCCAAGATGAATAAAGCACTGCTCGCTTATGTTTGCAGAGACCACTGCGGCTAGGTGAAGCACTTATTTATTAAAACTGGTCACAGTCTCTCTGCTCTTCAAGTAGAGGTTATGGCTATTTGGGAAGCAATTCACTTCTGTCTCAACCTTCCTCATCAACAATTCACCATTGAATTAGATTGTCTAAAGGCTAT
This sequence comes from Mallotus repandus, assembly GCA_949671775.1. Taxonomy (NCBI): domain Eukaryota; kingdom Viridiplantae; phylum Streptophyta; class Magnoliopsida; order Malpighiales; family Euphorbiaceae; genus Mallotus; species Mallotus repandus. The sequence continues at coordinate 111 of CATIWM010594889.1, read as the reverse complement.
TCAAGCTATTCAATAACCACAAGACTCATCTCCATGGGAAATTGCTGCTATACTGGAAGATATTAACAACTCTGGGCACATTACCTCAAATTGCCAATTCATGTTTATTCC
>CATIWM010594839.1:0-11228 GCA_949671775.1 Mallotus repandus | reverse complement strand
GACTTAAATTTATTAAGTTATATACACACACACACATATGTATACAAACATTTTTCTAGAATTTGATTATATGGAAAAAAAATAATAATAATTAAAAATTTTACACTTGTTTGTCTCAAAAAAATAAAAATAAAATAGGAATAAATAAATAAGTGATAATAATGTAAGGCACTAGAATTTGGGATAGGTGGCAGCCATCAAATAAAAAAAAGAGAAAACTTACGGATAGAAAAAGAAGTGGGAAGAAAGGAGGAAAAAAAAAAGAAGATGAAGAGGAGTCTTAAGTTCGACTAGGTATGAACAGTAATATTATTTAATCTATAAATTAAGTTTTGTAACTCCAAATTAGGTTCTGTTTATGCCTAAGAAAACCTTGATATGTCTACTACGAAACTTGCAGAAATAAGGAAAACCTAATTCTACTATATAGATGGTCATTTGGTGCTAAACTTTTTATTGCTCAAATTCTATCAAATGATTTTAGTATGGTAGATTATTTCTTAGGGTTCTTCCTCTATACACCTTAAATTGAAACAAAATCAATTTTAAATTACTCTAGACACATAGGGTTAGTGATATGGAAAGTTGTATCTTGAGATTAATTGTATAAAGTTTTTGAGGAATTTTTTAGGGTTATTTGCATAAAAAATTATGACTTTTAGCGCTTTTTGCAATTTAATCATATCTTTTTAAACTTGGACAAAAAAACCAACTAACAAACTTTGGCAACTCGAATCACTGATTAGTTTTTCAGGGACTAGCTACTTGCATGGCAACCTGAGACTGTGCACTTAATCCATGTTAGATGCCACATAAATCAACCTCAAAATGCACCTTTTAACAAAGAATGTAAATATAAAACATGTCTTCTCGCCAAGAACGTCCTCCATCCCCAAAATGTTATCTTCCTCATTGTTAGTGCTCAATTAGGGTTTTCTACAGTAGGGTTCGTCAGTTATTGTATCCCCAAGTGAAGGTGCCATTTTGGATGCAAATGTCAAGCAGCTCAAGATCACATTACTATGGAAATTCATCAGCCTCGTCCAGTGAACAAATTTTAAACTTGATTCCTCAAAAATATTATGGGCATGAATTCTTAGCCAGTGTGTATACTTCGATGATAATGGAAAATCTTAGGAGACGATTCTATCGATATCAAATTCGAAAGGTAGCAAAATTTTTGCTATTTACCATAGGTGGGTTTTAAAAGGTAGTTTAAATTTACAATAGAAACTAACAACTTTTTAAATTTACCTTTGATAGCATGATGATTGTGGGTATTTCAAAAGGCTTGATCCCGAAATCCCACCTTAGCAAAAATAATTGTTCATGAAATTATAGGTTGAAAGGCAGAGGTACAAAGAAACCATGAAAATACTTCGAGATGTTGAGGTACATCTATCTAATAAAGTGAAATATGCTAAGAGGAACATGAAAGAAAATAATCTAGAGATGGCAAAAGCACTAGAGGAGTACAAGGTGTTGACTGGTAGTCTGAAAAATGAGAATGCAAAGCTTTAGGTCGATGTCAAAAGGCTGAGGTCATGGTTGAACGTAACATTTGTGTTGCTTTTGGCATTACTTGTAATGCTGTTGAAAGTGAAATCTCCACCTTCAGTCATAGACAAACAAATGTTGCATGTGTGCCAAGTCTGCCTCGACAAACGAATTATAGTGTTTGTTAGTTAATTTTTTTTTGTGATGTTGACAACATGTGCATAGCAGGAGCCACTTTTGTTTTGGTGTAATAGATGGTGTAATTGTAGTTAGATGCTCCTACACTCCTACATATGTTTGTAATTGTAGTAACTTAACTTTGTTCAACCAGTGAACATTTTTCTAGAAATGAAAAAAGGCTATTTGAAGACCAGTTGCAGCTAAATAATTCCAGGTAGTAGTTCATCTAAAAAATTTGCATTAATTAATATCCTATAACTAATAAGATATATATAGGCACCTGGAATGGCAGTGGATAATAATTCCATAATCATCTACAATTGAAATTTGCACTTCTCATACATACTATCTTGTTCATTGAAGATGCAAATATCACAAAATATGAACCCTTAGTTCAACTTATCCAAAATAACTTACTATTAAACTAGTACAAAATACTACATATTGGTTCATATCCTATAATACTACTCTAAACAAACTTTTATTTTCCAAATCATAGATTCTTCAATTCGGTTTGGCAGCACTCTCTTGAGTATTAACAACAGCTGAGGTCTTAGTTGTATTCCCTCTTACATGCCTTCGGGTCTGGACTCTGCCTTGCCTAGATGTTGATGTGGCAGTTGATACAATGTTAGTTGATGATGAAGATTTTGCTCTTCCTCATCCAGTAGTTTTGGCAACCTTTGAAGCTACAACTGTTCCAGAGACACTACGAGCTCTTCCTTTATTAGGCATTTGCAATATGAGCTTCCATTTAGAAAATAAAACCAAACACACAGTCTTAAAGAAGCATGAACATTATATACCCTCTAAATTCATACTAACCCTTATATATGTGTTAGTCGTCCTATCAAAAACTCTAATTCCATACCGTTGTCTAACCTGTATAAAACTAAAAAAATTAACATCAACTATGGCAGGCTTCAAAAAATGTAAAATACATGGATATCGAATGGCAGTAAAAAACTACCTATTTAAGCTCTTTTTGTTTATTTTGAAGATCAATTGATGCAGTGTTAGTTGCTCTCAAATTATTGATATTATTCATATTTGATATGCCTTGGCTTGAATTGCCTGCCTTAACTTCCTTATTCTTTGGAGGCCTGCCTCTCTTCAGTTGAAAAATACTTATGAGGTACTCTACATATTTGCATACATACGTATAATGAAAATGTAAAAACATCTAGAAATGTTTGTAAGTTAACTTACTGTTGGCTTTGAAGGTCTTTGAAATGCAGGGCTGTTCATATTCTTGCAAGTTCTCTTCTTGTGGCCAATTTGCATACACACTTGACATCTCATTTAAATTCCTGCCCTTGTCAACTTATTGGGGTTACTTGGTTCCTCATCAATTGCTATTTTTCTCATCACCTTGGGTCGACCAGGCATTTTTTTTTGAAATGGGGTGGCTTAATGGCATAAGCATCTGCCTTAGGCCATATATTTGGCCCATTGGTGGGTTCAGTGACTTTAGCATAAGCCTTTAAATAAGTGTCCACTGTAAAATAAGGATCAATATAATCTGTTAGATCCTTATTTATAAAGTGGATGCTTGCACAAGCATGGATGCATGGTATTCCAGATAATTGCCAGACCCTACATGTACAAGTCATAGTCTTTAAATCCACTACAAACTGATCTGGTTCAATTACAATTTGGAATTTCTCACCAACTGCAGGTTTCACATTACACAACCTACCATTATACTTTATACTCTTTAGTTTGGTTCTAATCCTAGGACAAAGTTTGTCAGTGACACTGCTCATCTCTATCAGCTTTTTATACATCCTAGACATTAAAAAATCCCTAATATCCTTAAATATATTAATTATGAGGGAACTCTAGCCTTAACAATGTAACCATTGATGGTTTCACAAACATTGTTATCAATCATATTAGATTTTGGCAACTCACTCATATATAACTTATAAAATTTTGTAAGATCCCTTTCTAAGAAATTTGAATGTGCAGCTTTGGATTCAGCCTTCAAATCATTAAGCTCTGTGGTAAATGCAACATCAAAAGTACTCCTAGCAGTCCTCCAAAATAATTTTTTGAGAGTTTGTCCTTTGAGTTCCTTCTTCCAATTACAGTACACATGTATGGCACAATTTCTGTGCTTAGCTCTGGGTGCTATCTTCTGAATTGCATTCATCAGACCCTGCAAATTTCATAAACTATAACAAACATAGATTATTTCTTTTATACAAACACACATAACTAAATAACTAATTTTATAAACCAAGTCCAAAAGCATTCATTTTTAGACTGCACTATAGCCCATCAAATAGTTTACTCTGGTTGTTTCCATTTTTGCCAACTGTAGCCAATAAAGCCCCACCCAAGAAAGTCTTCAAGAAGCACCCATCAAAACCCATGATTTTTCTACATCCACTCAAAAATCCATTTTTGAGAGCACTAAACCCAATGAAGAAGCCCTTCAAACTCATATCATTCTCAAGCAGAAACTCATACGTCCCATCTGGATCAACCCTCATCAACTCAGCCTTGTATGACCTCAGTCTTGCATAATGATCTCTAATTGAACCCTTAAACATCTTAAGTGCTTTCCATTTTTCTTTATAGCACTTCCAGTTTGTTACCTGGAAACAAAATTTTTCAAGTAGGTCAATTGCAAGATCCTTAACTGGCCAGTTAAGATTTCTTCTAAACCTATTAATGTACTATTTATCAATCCATGCCAAAGTTTCTTATTTGTTGTTCATTTCTCTTGAGCATCGGTGTTTTGTGTATAAATTCTTGATGGAAAATGTCTTCTCATTGTTAATGATACTACCATACAATCTTCAGGGGCATTTCTCTACACACCTAACTCACAGCTGCCTTTGGTTGCTTCTCATTATCTGTAAATTGTGTCCATTAAGAATGGCCCACCTTCAAAAAACTTCTTTGCATTACTTGGCACTCTCAAACCTCATCCCTAGCATAAAACTTAAACTCTTATGATCACATGTTGAATCATACACAACCCTCATCTTTCTGAATTTCTTAGTAGCCTTGTCCATTGTATCATCCTCACTAATTGCTAATGAATTAACATCACCCTCTGAATCTTCATAGTCACTATGGTACACCTCAGTAGCTTATAGGACAACATCTCTTTCAGTGTTAACTTATTTCTGAAACCCCTTATTTGTTGCAAACCTATCAGCTACTTCATCCACACCAGCATATTTCCTATATTTAGTTTTGTTTTTCCTTACCTCTACATACTCTTCATCCTCAGACAACTCATTATCTTCCAATTCATCTTATGTTTCACTTTCATCTATTGGATTATAATCTGGATCCTCACTAGTCTCGGTAGTTTCCTCCTCACATACTACATTTGGAATTTACACCACTTCATCAACCATATTAGTATCTGCATTAAGATCATCACCATCTTCCATTTCTTCCGGCCCATCAGTTGTGTCAACCACTTCAGCTTTAGTTTCTTTTCTTATTTTATCAACTACATCTTCAGTGTTCAAGTCAGCTTCTAAATACACATTGACCAATTCAAACTCCATCATTTCCATGACTTGCTTATCATCTTTTAACTCCCTCAACCCGTTTGTTAGACTCAGGCCAGGTACTTTATAACATATCTTCCCATTTCTAAAACCCAGTTTCTCAACGTCATCAACCAAGTCAAGGAAGCCATACCTGTCAGGATCAATATCGTGTCTTGGCTTTATTGAACCACCAATGTATACAACTTCATCCTCTATCTTTGCAAACCTTCCTCCGTGGTAAATGTTAATAGCACATTTTATAGACATCCTGCAAATATAGAACATGAACATGCAAATTTAATAGCAAAAAACTGGAAACCCTAATATACCCATCTTAGATCTAATGTCAATATACAATAAATATAAATACATTATTTTTTTTTCATAAAACCCCACAAAACCTGACAATAAAACATAAATTATTCCAAACCCCACAATGCAATTTTTTTTGTTTGATTCTATTTAACAAATTAATTAACCCCATTTTGAAGACATAAACAAATAATAAATTACCCACTTTCTCACCTTTTTTTTTGTCGAGTTCGATGTTTCCAATACCACTTTCAATCAACTGTAACACTTGCTTTTGTGTTCGATTGAATGTGTCAATTTTAAATTTCAATTTGGGAATATTGTTGTTCTTTTAGTGCTAAAAAATGGACTCGCTAAAGGTCAGGATTTTTTTATCCAAATAACCCAATTTTAAAATTCACCCTATTAAATATGTTATTGTTGGCAGCCTTACATGCTTAGGTAATTTAATGACGTTAATTTTTAGGTGTTTAAAGAAAATGAATTATGATCTATTTTAGCTAAAAAAATTAAAAAAGAGGTTGATACACATGTAAATTCAAACAAAGGGAAGGAAGTAATAAAGGCAAGTGAATAATTTAATGTTCTATGTGAATATAACACTTAAATAAATAATTATAAATTTATTTGTTAAGTTGATTAGATAAGAGAAATATGTTTGTTCTAATTGATAGATGTTAATTTGTGATTATTATGTTGATGGTTGGTTATTTTTTAGATGAGATTTTACATATGAATGAGATTGTATATATGAATAATAGTTGCTGAATTTGGGTGTCCTATTTGGGTGAGAACAAAATTCTTGTTGAAGTCATATATGGAGTTTTATAACTTCAAATGGGGTGTTGTTTGTTCCTATAAAAACTTAAAGATGTTATCTATAAAATTGATAGAAATATATGAAGCTTAATTTTCTGTTTTGATGGTCAATTTAGGCAATACTTTTTATTGCTTAGTTTTGGTTGACAGTTTGATCTTAGTGGATTGGTTTTTATGTTTCTGCTTCTATACATATCTAATTAGTGTAAAATCAATTAAAAATTAATCTAGATTTGTAATATTATTGATTTGGAAAATATGGCTTTGATATTCATAATGTGAAATTTTTGGTGTATTTTTGAATTTGTATTATCAATTTTGCCAGGTTGTAATATGGTATATTTTGGTATATTATTCTTTTCTTATATATTATGGGGGAGATATTAATTTCTCTCGTAATGATGTCAATTGGTGATGGAAAATAAAAGCGTCATAGCATTTGTGAATATCAGGTCAAATGGACAGCGTCAGGGCTAGCATGTAAAGCTTGGTGGGATCCTAGTGAAGATTTCTATTGGTTTATTCACATGGGCTAAGTCAAGGGTATAAGGCTAAAGGCTCCTTTAGCGAGAATGCTCCCCCATGACTAGGGTTACAAACTCCGGTCAGTGAGTCTAGCATTTTTTCGATAACTCGGGTCGCCCCCCTTAAGGACTTAGGTTACAAACTCTGGTCATATAAGTCCGGCAAAACCATGAGTAGAGGCTAAAGGTGAAAAATCCAAATTGGTCACCCTATGACTCATGTGGAACTATAGTAGATCACTTTTTTATCATTGTCAGTTGATAGGGACCAAGAGTGCACATGTGATTGTGTAGTGCAAATGCAATGGTGAAGGGCTCTACATGATTGAGTATTATGTAATTAGAAATAGTCATTTTTGAATTGATCTCTCTAACCAGAGATACTAGGTTTGATCCCCAGTGGAGTCGCCACTGTGAGTGACCTTTTTTGTTCTGGGGAGGTCCCTGGAGGTTTGGGACACTTTTCCAATTTCGAGGGACATGGCAACTTTGCTGGATAGGGCATCCATTCTGTTTATGGGATAGGGACAGATGATTAGTCTTAGGGGGATGTGAGACACTTTATGTTTGGAGTCACCACCTAGTTTTTAGAAAACCTAGAAAAGATGAAAGGGATGACATTGGGTCACTCAACGAGTATCGTCCCCAGTAGAGATTATGAGCCTGGGAAATCTTATATAATTAACTATTTCTCATGATACTCAATATATGGCTATCGCAGCACCCTAGTTTCGATAATGACAGTTGATATATACACATTTACACAAGCACATTGATAATAAAGGAAAGTATAATTATTTACAAGGCTTTCCTAGTAAATGCATTTGAAAAAGGAAAAGAAGGTTGTCAAAATGTAAATCTAGCAAATACCTACAAGATAGAGGTTAACACAACTATATGCAATTCCATATATTCATCCATTCGAACAGCGAATAAGCACAACAAAGATGATTGATGCGTCATGAACGATTAAACAGATGCACATAGTTCATGCTCTTGCAGAAATTATTATAAAGCATTTGTAAATGATAAGATAAGTAATGATGATGATTGCATCATTGGACCATAATATCAAAGCTTTAGCTTAGATAAGTAAACTTCCGTATTTATTGAATGCATATTGATGCAAAATGACAATTTATTTTGAGCAAAATGAAGCAAAGATTATTCAATTAGCATGTAAATTGCCAGTCTTATCACACAATCACAATAATTTCTTAAATACTGGCGGTGATAAAGTAAAATGCAAGACAGTAAAGTAAATGTGTAAAAATGATTATTCAGTCCTCCGATTCTACTGAGCCTGTTTTTTAAGTTTGTGAAGCTTTAGCTTCGTAGGATTTTCAAGCTTTCTTCGTTGAGAGGTTAAAAATGATGTGTGTAATGCAAATTCGTATACCTTTAAAGTGTGCCTTGACAAAGATTTGGTTGGGTTTGGTTCAAAAGCGGTCTAAAAATCCTACGAAAAATGTAAAAGGTGGGCTAAAAGTGTATGAATTAGGACTCCTGAGTCTTCAATTCAACAGTGTTTCAGTGTGTGCATATGCTTTTTACTTTTCTTGGCTCTTGCCCTTTTAGCTCTTGCCTTCCCTTAGAAATAGGAGGTAGAGACCCCTATTTATAAAGAAATATGTCAAAAAATATATGATCACACATCCCAAGGCGTGTGTGTACGCGCTTTTGCGCTTGTGTATGCGTAATGGGGCGTGTGATCATGAGCCTGGGGAGTGTGATCACACACTCTTGCACTTGTCACACGGCCTTCCTGAGCTCCAATCATGCTATTTTGGGGGTGTTTTCAAGGTTTTTTGACCTCCTGGATGCGTTTTCTATGTTTTTTTTGTCAAAATCGACTTCCATTTTCATGCGTGAGCAAAATGTGTTCAGGTGTGGTCACATGCTATAATGTGCACTATTCCTAGGTCACCTCCGAAAGTTTTTAGGGCTTTCAAACGTGTTTCTGATGTCTGTTTCATTAAAATCAAGTTCTAATTTTCATGAAGTTGAACTCCGGTCTTATAAGATGAACACCGGCCTGACGAGTTGCACATTTTAAGTGATTGTTGCTTAAAATGAGCTACTTATCATTTTAATAATTCATAATTCATAAAATTAGGGTACGACTTAATGATTTAGCAGTCAATTTTGCTTGGTTTGGGCTTTTCAGACTCACAACATGCTTCAAAGGCGGTACGAATGAACAGACACTTGTCGTATTCGGAGGGATATTTTCATCATTAGATCCTTTTAGGGACAATCAAAATTCGATGTATGACAGTTGTCCCCTACTTCATGTATGTTTTATAGTCCTCTAGTACTAATGTCAATACACGTGAAGTAATGCATAGATGCGAAAACCATTTTTGGGAGGAGGTACTTACATGATTGTGTGCTGTTTGGTCTTTTGACATCAGGCTCATCGTTGTTGATGTTATTTCATTTGGTTGGCGGAGTCATCGCTTGTTTGAGTGCTTTGCAACCCCCTCAGGTGAGGTGAGATGATGCTTTCATAACCTCCTTAGGTGTTAAGCAAATGAAAGTGCTACTATAACCTTCTAAGGTGTCAAGCAAGTGAGAATGCTACTATAACCTACTGAGGTGTCAAGCAAATAGAAATGCTACTATAACCTTCTGAGGTGTCAAGCAATGAAGATACTACTATAACCTACTAAGGTGTCAAGCAAATGAGAATGCTTCTAAACATATAAAATCCTTTTAAGCAGAAGAGATGCTACTAAGTAGACAAAATGCTTCTAAGCAGATGAAATGCTACTAACCAAATAAGATGCTTCTAAGCAAATGAAATGCTACCAAGCAGATGAAATGCTTCTAAGCAGATGAAATGCTTCTAAGCAGATGAAATGCTACTAAGCAGATGAAATGCTACTAAGCAGATAAAATCTACTAAGTAGATGAAATGCTACTAAGTATATAAGAATGCTACTGAGTAATGGTGATACAGTAATGATGCAGTGATGATGTCATCCTTTATCATGTTTCGAGCATGATTTTATGATGTGACAATGTGATAATTGCAGATGCGACATGCTTGTATCATTTGTGCTTTATCTTTCTTTCTTGATGAATAATGATATGACTTTCTAAGATAATGATGTCAAATGCAGTGTCCTAAAACATGCAATGCTCGTGTTTATGTGATTCGTGCATGTTTTTTGTGCATCTTTTTGGTAAAAGGCAAGTTTAGGACCTAGAAGTGCGTGTACGGGGGTCTCGATGTGTGTGTGTGAGTTTTGGAGAGCGCGAGGGCCAGAAGACCACGTGATCACATTCCTGGGGTGCGTGATCATGCGTTTCTACGTGTGATCACGCGCTGGGTGTGTGATCATATATTTTTGCTCGTGATCACGCGCTGGGTGTGTGATCATGCTTTTCTGCACATGATCTCACGCTGGGCATGTGATCATGCTTTTGGCGCTTGGTCACGTGCTTCGAGGCATGCCCGATGTCTTTAAATTAAACTCTTTTTTGAGTTCAGAGTGATTTTTACCTATTTTTTAACCTTTTATAAGCCGTGTTTAAGTTTTTAGAGCACTTTTCTTTTGTTGTTGTTCTGTTGCTTCATGCAGTGCGGAAATTATGGACTTCCCTCCTATTTCTGATGATCTTGGTGACTTTGGCGGCATGAATACTACTTCTTTTTCTTTTGATGAGTTTATTTTAGAGGATATGGTGGTTCTTGGACACACTGGTGCAAAGACTTCTACCGCTGGAGCAACAGAAGCTGCTGGGACTAGTGGCGGAGCCTCTTCTCGTCCACCTTGACTTTCTCGAGGAGATCTAATTTTTATTGTCTATAGCCTGGAGAAACATGTTTGGACTATTCATCGTAGTCCAGTTAGTTTGCTCACTTAGTTATTGCTCTAATAGCTCCTGTTGTAGCTTAGCTTTAGCCGTTTGGTTGCTTAGTACTTGTTCTAGCTGTCTGCCTTAGCACTTGCTGTACGTATTGCTCTAGTTATAGCTCTTGCTGCACACTGTCTATGTAGCTCTAGATGTTTGATTTTACTGTCTATGTAGCTCTGGCTATTTGATTTTAGCACTTGCTATTTGTATAGCTCTAGCTGTCTGATTTTAGCACTTGCTGTTTGTGTAGCTCTAGCTGCAGTTTAGCTCTTACTGTTTGTGTAGCTCTTGTTGTAATTTAGATCTTGTAGTTGTTTAGCCTTTGTTGTTGTTTAGCTCTTGCTGTAATTTAGCTCTTGCTATTGTTTTGCTCTTGTTGTAGTGTAGCTCTTACTGTAGTTTAGCTTTTGCTATTATTTAGCTCTTGTTGTTGTTTAGCTCTTGCTGTAGTTTAGTTCTTGCTGTTGTTTAACTCTTGCTGTTGTTTAGTTCTTGTTGTAGTTTAGCTCTTGAT
>CATIWM010594760.1:0-17657 GCA_949671775.1 Mallotus repandus | reverse complement strand
AATTTTACATAATCATTCTAACTTTAATAAACCTTTATGCATAAGTTATATAATTGATTTTTTTAACAAATTGTTAATATATATAAAATGATTAAAAGAACATAAATAAATTATTAAATTTTTTATTAAACAATAAAATTAATTTTTAAAATATCAAATAATTAAAAAATGTTCGAAAAAATTTCATAAAAATAAAATTACATAATATATTTTATACATTTTTACACATAAAAAATAGTGCAAAATTTATAAAATATAATTAATAAAAAATAAAATTAAAAATTAAAAAATTACATGTAATTATAGCTAAGCATGAAAACTCCTACACTTTTTATTTGACAAGATTTCTCATGTATTAAATTCAAAATTATGAAAATAATATTTAATCAGTATTAATATGATTAATTCATTAACTTTCTCATAAGAATTTACATAAAAATTGAAAATGAAAAATATAAACTAGTGACAATAACATAATTTTGAAATAATAAAACCACCAAAAAAAATAAATTAGTTTATATATTTTTATAAATTTTATTTAGGTTTTATTAATGTAAAAAATTGAGAACATGAGTAATTTATAAATAAATATAAAATAACAAAAAAATGAAAAATATGTAACTTTTAATAAATTTTTATTTTACAGACCTTTACCCAACTCTTATCTAGATTAATAAAAATACACGTAAATGGGGTTAATTATTAAGAAGGTTAATAATTAATTTTAATTGTCTAAAAGGTTAAAGAGGATTAATGCATTACAGGGGTGTGGACACCCTCGATTTGAAAAGCCCACAACAAAAGCCCAATGATGAGGTAATATTAATTTTGAATGCAAGAGGACCCGAAACTTTTTTTAAAAATGGACTTGAGAGCCCAGAACCCTTAATTGAGCTCAAAACACCTAGTTAGGACCCAAAACTTCAAATTTAAGCCCAAAAGCCCGTGGCCGAAGCCCAAGCCTGGGCCGAAGAGGCAATCGCCTCTTTGAAGAGGCAACACATCTTCAACCTAGGCCCAATAAAGCGACACCTCATCAGTAGCCGACCTATTTTGCATTAAATGTATTTTTTGGCCTCATTACACATGGAGTGGATCCACATATCTCTAATCTGCAGATTTATGCAGGAAAACATGACTTTAAAGGCAGAAATAAGGTGGAAAAGATAAAAAATGATGAAAAATCATAATCTTTTATCTTAGTTTGGTTTTTGCGAAATTAAGAAAGGAAAAAGAGAAAATAGCTTTAATAGAGGCTTTGGGGGGACTGGAAGAAGGGGTTAGAGACACCAAAAAAAAATAGAAAGAAACTAAGGAAAAGGGGAACACATTTGAGAGAAAAGGAAGAGGTAAAGAGGAAGAGAAGAGGAGAGAAATGCAAGTTTTTAGCTAAAAAGGGTTCATTTCCATGAAGAAGAGGAAGGTTTTCTTGCATTCAAAGTACTTAAATCAACAAACCAAGCTTTGAGGGCTCAATTAGGTGCATCAAATGTGTTCAAGTCAGTGAGCATTCCTATTTTTAAACTTTTTGATTTTCATTTCAGTTAAAACTATATTCTTAGCTTTTCTTGCTTATTTTTATGATTATTACCTATTTGAAGTTATATTGAAGGCATTATTGTGTAGAACATTGAATATTAGTTGTAGATTTACGTTTATTAGCATTAAATTCTACTTATTTGCTTGTGTTTTAGAATTACTTATGAGTTAAAAAATATGTGATATGTTGTGTTCTGTTGAATAGGTGACGCATCTTCGTAGAGGCGTCATCCCTTTCATGATGTGGCAATCCTAGGTCGCCTCTTGGTCAGGAGGTGATGCCTTTTCAAAGAGGCGATCGCCTCCTGGCCAGAATTCTGTATGATTCTGCTCCTATATTAAGCTTATTTCGCATTGTTCGCATGTTTTATGTATTCTTTCCTTGTTATATGTATTGTATCACACGCAATTAGTCAATATATAGTGTTTAATCAATTATTTATTTATATTTGCTTAAGTATTTATGTTTATTATGTATGAAGTTAACAAGATTGGATTCTCTTTATTGCTCCATAGTTTCTTTTATTTGTGAAAGAGTCTAATATCCCTAGTTTTGCGAGGACCTTAGAGTAATTCTTTTAATCATTAGGAGTTAATCTCCTTAATTAGTTCTTGAGAGGATTCACCCGCAGTTTGCCTTTGATTTATTATTGGTTTATTTGTAGTTTATTTTACTTTTATTTGAAGTAAAATGTTGTAACCCCTAATCCTTTCCCTATTTATTTGATATGTACTTGTATAATTTATTATTTGATCGAACGTTTGGGCTATAAACATGTAAACAGGACTAATGTATAAATTTGAACTTAAATATAAAATCGAAAATGATTGGAATTCATACAATAATAAGGAAATAATCTAATAATCAAATATAATAAAATACAAAACACATACAGAGGCCAACCGCAAGGTTGGGTGGGCATTCCAAAACCCCATACCCAGTTTCCAAACCCGATCTCTAATGACGGCTTCTAGGAACCTCTGTGGAATCCAGCTGTTGTATAATGTGTCCCAAATTTTATCCAAGTGGTAACTCTATCTCCATAATAGGCCCCAAGCCCATTTTGTATTTCCTAGCAGGCCCTGAGCTTGCACAGTATTGTGGTCGCCAAACACTTAGGCAAGCGCTAAACCCCGCCGCCTACAGTGGCGACTCCACTGGGGATAGAGAAACTGATTCTAAGTGTTTTGTAATTTATCATCTTTGATTATTTCCTTTCTATTTTCTTGCACTCACTACATATTTCAACACAATAAGTACTCAAGTCCCAAAAAACCTGATAATAGTCTTTGTCTCGCTGTTTGTGTTTCACTTAAACCTAGTGTTGGAGTATTTGATTATTATCACTCATAGCACGTACTTATCCACATCGTACGGACCCTTAAGTAAGAAAACGTAACGGATGTATATAGTTGTGGGAGCCGAAGCTTATTACCCTTGACTCAGCTCATGTAATGACTTAATAACCTCCACTAGGATTTTTCCAAATCTGTGTGATTTATGCCATATAGTAATCCTTGTAATAAAGCCCAAACCCATCACCAAATGGACTATGCCAAGATGGGCCTCTCATGCCCATTACGGCCCATTAACATGGACTTTGGCTTTATTTAAAAGAGTTGCTACTTATTTTTATCACCTTGAGAGTTTATTGCATACGTCGGTTTTATTATCCCCTGTTGATGATCAAAACCAGGCCAACAATCCTAGGATAAGAAATTAGCCATTAAACACGTGTATGGGAGAAATAAGGATGGAGGTATTATTTGAAGAGTTGTGTCTTGTTACTTGTTATGTGTAAATAGAACGTGTGCTTATTTCTTTTAATATTAAGGTGAATCTACATATCACATCATGTATATTTCTAATCTGTGGTGGTTGCAGATATAGATCCACATCGATCTTCTATATGGAGACGGTCTAAAATTGGTCGTTTAATTCGGATATCTAAAGAGACTGAGATGACAGGGCTTTTAGGGAGAAATTGAAGGTAGAGATTACTGAACAAACTCGTACAATCATACGAGAAATGATGGCAGAAACAAGGAGGCAGGATAGACAAGAGCCACCAGCACCTCAGCTACAGCCTTTTGATCTCGAAGCTGAAAATTCTGGGAGACAGGAAATAGAAGATGACCAGGAAACTCTCTTAGCATAACAGCTAATCCGACAAAGAGTGAATGATAAAGAGGATGTAGAAAAGCCAGATTGTGCCAAAGACATCGCCAAGACTGTGGCTCAAATACAAATGATGATGAAAAAGAAGGGGATTGATGCCCCAATGGATTTCACTAGCTTTGATTTAAATAAAGCTAAGGACCCTCTACCTAGAAAGTTTAAATTTCCAGACATGAAGAAATAATCTGGAACCGATGACCCTCACTTGCATTTAAAGCAATATGTGACCTATATGTAAGTAAAAAAATTAACCAAATCTCAAATTATTAAGCAATTCCCCCTATCCTTGGAAGGCGGTCCAATTCGTTGGTATTATACTTTGGAACCACGTGTGCAGAGTGATTGAAAGAAACTTTGTGTTGCATTTATCAAACAATACAGTTTGAATGCCCCTATAAAGGTATCTCTAAGGGACTTACAGAACATAAAACAGAAGTTCAATAAGTCCTTCGTTGAGTACTTAACCAGATGGAGTGGAAAGCTATCACAAATGAAGCATAGACCAGTGGAATCTGATCAGCTGACTATAGTAATGGAAGGTTGTGTTCCATTACTTTCAAGGAAGTTGAGAGATCACAGGATTAGAAACTTTGAAGAGCTACACAGATTTGAGGTACATAAAGAGTCTGACCTAACGCAAGATAAGAAATTCTTTAGTGGAAGATTTACAGGCAGAGAAGGGACTAGATCAAATAATATGATGGGACCAATAAGTAACGTGTAGATCAATGTTGTTGGGCAACCCCAAAGGTTTTCTAATTTGGGGAAACCTCTTTCCAAAGTCTTGGAAAAGTTGATTGAGAACAACCTTTTAAGACCTTTACCTCAAAGACCACCCTTGCCAAATGTCGACCCAAAATTATACTACAAATATCATCAAACCATAGGACATGATACTGACAGTTGCGATCGCCTGAATTATGAGATCATTGATTTAATAGATTCAGGTAAAACTACCAACCCTGAAACTAGAAAATCCAACACTCAAAATAACCCTTTACCCAATTATCGCAATGTGCCACCACCAAATCCTCGCATTCTCATGATCAATACCGGCTTGACAAAGGAACAAGTCCTTAATTCCTTTGTCGATGCCACACCCAAATTCTCAAAACTTAAA
The DNA here is from genome assembly GCA_949671775.1 of Mallotus repandus. Taxonomy (NCBI): domain Eukaryota; kingdom Viridiplantae; phylum Streptophyta; class Magnoliopsida; order Malpighiales; family Euphorbiaceae; genus Mallotus; species Mallotus repandus. The sequence goes on along the minus strand of CATIWM010594760.1, from coordinate 12,819 downwards.
AATGAAGACCTGAATCTGAACCAATAGCCTATGGAGCTAAATGTAAATGTTCTTGCTATTTAGAGTTTTGATGATGAGGAAAAAGGGGCAGTCGATCTGTGGAAGAGTGATAAGGAAAAGAAAGCCTAGTTAGCTGGAAAGTATGAAAAAAAGGAAGTAAAAGCTCGATCTATAGGGTCGGAGGAAGAGAAAACCGGCTCAAAAGAAGAATTGAAGGAGAAGGAGAAAGTTGATGAATTAAAACCAAATAAGAAGGTCGTTAAAGCCAAGAGAGATTAGAAGACTTTCACCATCATTTAGGAATTGCTAATGCAATCCAAAACCCATCAAAAGGCGCTAGTTATGGCCCTTAATCACAGGAGGATTCCTGCAACTCATACCCCCAACCAAATGGTGGATTCACTGATGGAGAGCCCTCAAGGGGCAATTATTTTTATAAATGATGACCTACCTTTGGAAGGCAGAGACCACAACAAAGCCTTGTTCATAAAGGCTGAAGTGAAAGGGAAACTCATTTGTTGCGTGATGGTAGATAACGAATCCGCTATCAAAGTGTGCCCATTGAAAATCCTGCCTAAGTTGGGACTAGTAGTGTCCAGTTTGAAGCCATCTGAGGTAGTCATCAAGGCCTATGATGACACAAAAAGGCCTATTGAAGGAACCTTCAGTGCATTGGTTAAGACAGAACCCCTTGAGGTTTGGGTTAACCTATATGTCATTAACATTTCTATCACCTTTGTCATCTTATTAAGGAGGCCATGGTTCTATCCCTTGGGAGGAGTGCCATCAACTGTGCACCAAAAAATTAAGTTTCCACATGAAAGCAGAGTAGTCACTATAATAGCGAAAATTAAAGCTGCAGTCACTACTTTAAAGCTAGCACCTAATAAAATTTTGGTCAGTGTGAGCTTTGAGGTCTATATGATCTATGAGGATGAATTGAATTCAAAAATAATGAGCATGATGAAGAATATGGATTTTATGCCCGGAATGGGACTAGGGAAGAACCAATAAGGCCCATCAGAGTTTGTTGAGCCAAAGGTCCCCATTTTGAAATATGGATTAGGATATCAAAAATCCAAGACCTCAAAGCCTAAGGTTGAAAAGCGAAAGGCACTATAGGAGACATTCATGGAGGAAAGCGCTAATTACCCTTACACCGGCAATCTTGAACCATTGATGATAGCGAAAAAGTTGGTTGCCGGATTTGAAATCTTTGCTGAGCATATGGGTGAGACCAAAGAATTTATTGTAGCGGAACTTGTGCAAACTCCAGAGCCAGAAAAAGACATCCCTATGGTGGAGTTGAAGGACGCTGGAGATCAGGAAGAGGAATGTGGCTTTGAATCTTTTATTTTTAATTCTATCATAGATATCTTCTATGGTGATCTTGACATTTCTCTTGCAAACATGTTTGACCCTGATGATATTTTCTTTTCTAAAGTTAATGCAATAAGATCTAACTTTGCCTACTTGTGTGATATGTTTCCTAACGATTATTATGTTTGTAATGATCACTTCATGCATATGTTTGACATTGATTCAGTGCAAACTAAATCATTTAATTTAGGCACATGTGATAATCCTAAGAATATACTTATTGCTTCTAATTCAACTCTTGATAAAAGAATAAAAATGGAAGAAACGCTAAGGAAAAGACAGAAAGTATTTGCTTGGGGTTATGAGGATTTGCCTAAAATTAATAGGGAGATTACAGAACACAAGATCCCTACATATCCTTATATTACACCACTAAAGCAAAAGAAGAGAAGATTGCGACCGGAATGGACTCTTTTAATCAAAGAAGAAGTAGAGAAGCAATTGAAGGTAAAATTTTTAGAAGTGGTTGATGACACTCAATGGTTAGCCAACATAGTGCCAATTCCTAAGAAATATGGAAGGGTAAGAATGTATATAGACTATAGGGATTTGAACAAAGCTTGCACAAAAGATGATTTCCCCTACCGTATATTGACACCTTAGTCGACAATGCAACCTGTAGTGCTATGTACTCTTTCATGGACAGTTTCTTGGGATATAACCAGATCATGATGGCAATAATTGACAAGCTGAAGACTTCTTTCACCACCGAGTGGGGGGTCTAGTGTTATTCAGTCATGCCATTTGGGTTGAAAAATGAGGGAGCTACCTATCAAAGGATGGCTACCACTCTGCTTCATGACATGGTCCATAGGGAAATAGAAGTATACGTAGACGACATGATGGTGAAGTCTTCAACATAGGAAGGATACTTCAAAGCTTTAGACCAGTTCCTAGCCAGAGCTGAGAAGTACAATCTCATATTGAACCCAAAGAAGTATGTTTTTAGGGTAACCTCTGGAAAGCTGTTAGGACACATTGTCAGTCAGAAAGGAATAGAGGTAGATCCGGACAAGATCAAAGCAATCCGAGAGATGCCTGCACCAAAAAATGAGAAAGAAGTTAGAGGGTTTATTGGAAAATTGCAATACATTAGCAGGTTCATAGCTAAGCTAACTACTATTTACGAGCCAATCTTCAAGCTCCTGAGAAAGAATCAACCGATGATCTAGGATGATAAGTGTCAGCTATGTTTTAAGACTATTAAGAATTATCTGATGAATCCTCTGGTATTACAACCACTAAGATTGGGTAAACTTCTGATCCTCTATCTGGCTATCGAAAAGAAGCAATAGGCATAATGTTAGTTCAAGAAGACAATGAAAAAGTAGAACATGCAGTGTATTACTTGAGCAAGAAGCTCTTGCCTTACGAAGCCAATTATAATTTAGTGAAAAAGACATGTTTGGCTATAATTTAGGCAATGAAGAAGCTTCGGTGTTACTTCTATTCTTTTAGAATTCAAGCAGTTTCTAGGCACGACCCCTTGAGGAATCTCTAGTAGACTCTGTCACTTATAGGGAAATTGGCCAGATGGTTGGTGCCGCTCATTAAGTTCGACATAGACTATGTGGCCAAGAAGGTGATAAAAGGGAGAATTGTAGTAGATTTCTTGGCTCAAAATCCCGTGAGTGAAGAATATGAATGGGAGTTAAAATTTTCAGATTAGCACCTAGGGGCTATAGAAATCCAAACATGGACAATGCACTTTGATGGAGTGATCAACAACAGAGGAGCATGCATTAGTGTCATTCTAATCTCACCAGAATGAGAAATGATCCCGATGGTGAAAAGATTGGAATTTAAAGTCACCAATAACCAAGCCGAATATGAAGCTTGCATTTTTGGTTTGGAAGCACTCTGAAATCTGGGGCAAAGGAAGTCACGGTATATGGAGATTCCATGCTAGTGGTGAAATAGATCTTTAAATAATGGGAAGTGAAGGAAGACAAACTAAGATTATATTAGGAATATTCAGCTACTATTTTGTTATCCTTTACTCAGTGCAAAATTGTCTACTTGCCGCGAGAGAAGAATCAGATGGCAGATGCCCTGGCCACTCCAGCTTCGATATGGGAAGGAGGAAAACAGGCAAAGGTTAAACTTCTTATTCTTGTAAAGTCCAATCCCTTACTATAAAGAGATAAAAGTAATGCCAATCAACCCCGTAGAGAAACTGTAGTTCTACAATTTACAACAGTTTTTAGAAACGGGGCAGTTACTTGAAGATGCTGATAGAAAAGAGAGAATGTCTCTCAGGATGTTGTCTCATCAATTTATCAGCCATAATGGAATGTTGTATAAGAGAGCACCGATTGGAGTGCTTTTGAGATGCACGGATAAAGATGAAGCCCAAAAACTTATGGAAGCAGTTCATAAAGGAGTGTGTAGTTTGCATATGAATGGAATAATATTGGCTAAGAAAATAGCGCATCAAAGCTACTTTTAGCTTATGATGGAGACAGACTGCGTGAAATTTGTAAAGAAATGTCATAACTGCCAAGCATATGGCGATGTTACCCATTTACCCTCCATGGAACTTCAGGGAATGACTTCTTCTTAGCTGTTTGCAGTGTGGGGAATTGACATCATAGGGAAGATAAGGCCGAAAGTATCGAACAGTCATTACTACATCGCAGTGGCTATTGATTACTTCTCTAAGTGGATTGAGGCAGAATTGTTTGCCACTGTTGGATCAAAATAAATGGCAAGGTTCATTGAAAAGAATATAATATGTAGATACAGACTACCTCATCATGTTATTATTGACAGTGGTATTTAATTTTGAGCAGAAACAACTGCTTTGCTAAAAGAATATAAGATTGAGCATCATAGATCATCTCTGTACAGACCGCAAAGTGAATGGTGTAGTAGAAGCCGCAAATAAGAATGTGAATAAGATCTTGTCCAAGATGATGGAAAACTACCAGGATTGGTCAGATTTCTACAATTCGCATTGTGGGGATATAGGACTGCTGCTAGAACATCAACCGATGTAACTCCCTATTCTTTAGTATATGGGTGTGAGGTCGTGTTACCAGTGGAGGTGGAAATCCAGTCCATACGGGTTCTTTTGGAATCCAAAATTCCTAAATACCAGTGGGTGAAGAGTCGATTGGCACAACTAATGCTCTTAGATGAGAGAAGGGTGAAAGTCATGTATAATTATCAATTATATCAAAAGAGGATAACTCAATCTTACAACAAGAAGATTAAGCCGGGTAAAATCAAAAAGGGTGATTTGGTATTGAAGCTGACTAGGCCGATCATGATGGATTCATGGGGAAAGTTTAAGCAGAACTGGGAAGGTCCATACTTGGTAAAGAAGTTGTTCTCCAAGGGCACCTCTATTCTTTCAGACCTGGAAGAGAATGAATTTAGAGAGCCCATTAACCTTGACAAGCTGAAGAAATACTTTCAATAAAGTCTCGCTAGGGAGAAAACCTCAAAAAGTTAGAGATAGAAAAGTCAAAAATTAAAAAATCTTGCTAGATTAAAAACCTTGAAAGAGGCGGTCCAGGTAAAAACTAAGGACGTGCAAAAGGAGAGAGAGAGAGAAATAGTCGGTTGAAAAACTTGCAAAGGCAACCCAACTGACTACAAGAGATGTATTAGAAGCAAAAATGTATAATAACTTTGTGCTTAATATTAAATGGAATGGATTGCCTTTATTACTGTCAAATATTGCATAAAGTGTTCATTACAAACTGTTTAACTAAAAAGGAAATTTCATCCAACAAAAAGCAAATAAAGATTAAGTTATATAAACTAATTTTGCCTTCTTTTCTTCTGCTGAACACTTGATGTTTGCAACTCTTTAGTTCTTTTATTTTTTATAAATTCATCCTGTTTTGTCTGTTGTAACTGAATCCACTCCTTATACTGATCATTGGTGGACGGATCTCCATTGTAGTCTGGTTCTGCAAGGCCAAGTTTCAACCAAATTATTTAGAAAACTCTAAGAAAAAGGCCCTGGCTGGAACTCATGAACTAGTCCCACAATCAGCTATTTTTGTCCGTATTGCCGGCAAAGTCGAGCAGGATTGTAGAAAGTGGCAAAGTGGAGTCAAGGTATGGGAACATGATGAGTGTAGGAATGAATGGTCACGTGCTACAATCTCTACCAAGGACACATCCATTGGATCAAAGTGTCAGGAAATGTAGCCAACTAGCTCCGAATATCTTCTAGAATGGGATAAAGTCTTCGGGTACAATAATGTTTAGCCTTATAATGAGCAATGTCTCTGGGAGGCTCAAGCAACCTCAATTTTTCATAAAACCATGCCTGTACAAGTTGCTAATGAATAAAAATGATAGAGAAACCATAAAATGAAAAGAAAAATGAAGAAAGCTAACCTCCAATAGCAATGGACTCCTGAAAAATTATCTAGTTTCTGTAAAATTGTCCAACTCGGCGATGGTCTCTGTTAAGATAAGAGGAAAAGGGTTGAAACCTGCTTTCACTTGGTCTAGAATGTGGAGAATCTTTGAGTCACAGTTGCCAGAAGGAGAAATGAGCAGGAATTGAGCATAAAGACATAGAGCCATCATCTGAGGCTAATACATCTCCTTGTTATCTACAGCTACTACAACCTCCAAGAGAGAGTCAATTAGAATCTCAGTGCCAAAAATATGATGAAGAGAAAATTGGGGAGGAAAGTTGAACATTCTAGCCATCTAATACTGCATTGAGTGTAAATTCGAGGTCTAAACTAAAGGAACTGCAATTTGACAAGTAAAATCAGTTAAAAGCCTAGGATAGCTTCGAATTCCTCCGGCAAGGGGCACAACTCTACCGTGTTGAATATGAAGCCATATTTTTGGGAATCCCAAAATTTAGCAAGAACATGAAGGAATGGGAAATTGATTCAAAAAATAGATAGATAAAATAACTCTAATTTAGCCTAAGATTCACCATCTAAGCTTTTCAGGATTGACTGTAGTTGTTTTAAGCTTCTTTTAGTCATGTTGAGAGTTCAAAATGTGTTTTAGAGAGAGAAAATAAAGAAAATAGCAAAAATAGAAATTAGGATTTTTTTAGAGAAGCTAAGGATTTTAAAGGGACTGCAGGACCACCAATGAGATGATCGCCTCTTTAAAGAGGTGACACCTTAACAAGAATAGGCAATCGCTTCTTCAGCAGGAAATGAAGAGGTGATGCCTTATTGAAGAGGCGATTGCCTCTCCACCAGAGAAGGAATGAGTTTTGGGGTAAAATCACATTATTTTAGTTGTTCTCCTAATCTAATGACCATCTGAGTTGTGCTCTCAGAATCCTCGCCCTCCTCAGCATCACCTCCATCCTCAGTGTCATCGTCCACTTCCTCATTAATCTGAAGCACCTTAATCTGGTGCTTAAGGGCAATGATCCTCACTTGGCTCGCCTCATCGCGATCCTATCCAAGCAAATACGAAGTAAGTAAATCATGCAAGCATGCATACATATAGGTATAGGAAGAATACTTACCCTCCACTGTTGGGTGATATCCAACATATAATCCCTCTAAGCCTCAATCAGCCTGTACATTTACTGACCTTACTCCAAAGGAATCTGTGTTATTAATAAAATGAATAATGCTAATAAACCTATCAAGAATGATTCAGAAAATAAGTCAAAGATGAACTCACATGAGTAGTCCCCTCAAGGATGCATGCTGGCTCAAGACTCTCATCTAAGGTCAATAATTGTTGGGATAACTCCCTAAGAGGAACTCAACAACAAGCCAAAGGATCGAGAACATGAATGAAGTTGCTGGTAACTATTCATGATGTATAACTAGAAGGAGCGGTAGGAGATCTAATCTCTTGTGCTCCGGTTGATGTACCCTCTCCACCCTGATCAGTGCAAGATCTCTAGGGAGGTCTCTCCTGTGCCTGGGGTCTAGCCTAAGGTGTAAGTCCAGCAGCTGCAACCTAAAAATGAGAAATCATATCAGAATGTGACAACTTAAAAAATGTGAGAAAAAAATCAAACACATACTTAAAAGGTAGAACCGACAGTCAAGGGCACTCGTTGTAGGAGGTAAGTTCGAATGGAGTCCGTGTACTGGCTCTTCACTTATACGGTATGATTAGTGGCTGGCTCTCCAGCAAAAGCCTGATCAAACTCCTCACCTTCTAACTCATGCGTCAAGAAGATGTACCAGGGAGGAGACTTGGGAACACGCCTCGCTCGGGGACCCCTGGTCCAGTTGTAGACCCTTTCGCCAAAATACCACATACGGCAATTGAGACCTCGGAGTAGGACTCTCTGCAAGGAAAGTGGCCTAGAATGGACCATCTCAGGGTTCCACATGTTCTTTAGACCCCACGGGTCACTACGTATATGCAGAAACACAACAAGTGAGTAAACATCATTAATAAAATTCTAAAAAGAACTTTGGGTTTTATAGGTACCGCCTCCAGAGTCAAGAGTTCAGCCGCTCTCGGTGGATATGTACGCGGACCAGATGCCTCTTCCCAGTATGGCTAGCACCCCACCTCCCGATAGCTGGAAGATAATCTCCTATGCGAGATATTCCAACAATCAGCTCTAACTCCAATCCCTAGACCTGCAAAGAAAAATTATTAGCAGAGGACAACAAAAAAAAAAAATTAGAATAAATCAAAAAGGAGGGAAAGTACTAGGGTGGGGTGCTAGAAGCCAAAAAATCTCTTCGCTTCATCATCCACCTCATCCATGCTTCGGTACAAGTATGCCAGAGCACAGTTGCCCCAGTTATAGGAGGACACCAGATCCAGATCTTGGAGTGGCATCAGAAACATCAAATAGATAGAGCTGGCAGTATCGGTGAAAAGGGTGGTGCCAAATAAGTATAGCATGAAGGCCCACACCTCATGATTGATCTCCTAAGGAGTGGTAATCGCTGCAACTCTCTCTCGAGTGTAAAAGCTTTGAATCGAGACAAGCTTGATGGTATGAGTCCCCTTCATGTTCGGGACCATACCAAGGAGGTGCTCGACATTAGCAACTGTGTCCGAAGTCATCTGATGCAAGCTTACATCAAAGGGAACATAATCTCCAGCACATGCGATCCCAATGATGGCAGTGAACACAATAGGATCTGGAGTCAAATCTTCAAAAGGGAGATAAAAGGTATGCATGGTGTCAAACCACCTCTCCATTAACGCATGAAGGGGTTGGTAATTTGTCTTCCCCTGCTCCTCCAGGAGAGAAGGAATGAAGTCCTTGAAGTCGGTGTCCTGGATTCAGTCCTTCTGGTTATCTGTGAGCTCGTTATAGAAAACTCGGGCCCCATGAAAGTTCTCAACACCCTTAAATGTCTAGGCATCGTGCTGCAAAAAGAAATTAGGGAGTTAAATAAATATAATTCTATTTAGATGTTTTTGGTATTTAGATTAAAGAAATAAGAAAAAACTAAAGAGGAGAAGAAATTTCCTGATCAAAAGGTGATGCCTCCTTGCTAGGAGGCGACGTCTCTTTAATAAGAGGTGACGTCCCCTGTGCATGTGATATCCTGATAATGGTTCAAAGAGGCGAAGGGCTCTTTGCTAAGAGGTGATGCCTTTATTCCAAATGCTTTGTATTAAAGACGTGATTGCCTCTTCACGAAGAAGTGATCACCTCATCGGGGAGGCAATTGCCTCCTCGATGAGGCGACGCATCTACAAGTTGAAGAACAACATGTTGTTTGCAATTTTTCCACCTAAATTCATAATTTTCATTCAAATCAATCTTGTTTTTAGCCCTAATTGATAAATAAACATTCATCCACGCTAACCCAATGCAATTTTGCAGGAAAAATGAGAAGATTCGAGTACTAACCTCTCCGGATGTTGAAGAACAAATGTTGAGTAGAGGGATCGTATCTCCTCTCGTGAATCCAAGATTGTATGAAGAACGAATGGTAAGTGATACGGGATCCCAGTCAGGCAAATCTGGCGTTCTTCCGACGTCTATTTTTGAAAAAAAGAAAATGCAGGAAAGAGAGAAAAGAGAAAGGAAAAAAGGAAAAAGAAAGGAAGAGGAAGAGAAGAAAAAAGAAAAAATTTCCTTTTATAAAAAAAATTTAATGATGATGAAAGTGAACGGCTTTATTTCTCAGGTGTACCCTCGAAATGGATATTTTCATGTTAGAGATTTTCTAATCAAAACATCAGTCAAGAGTGTCTGGTCAGATTTAAATCCCCGAAGTTCACATTTCAAAAGTGACTGGTTAGGTTTGAATCCCTGAAATTTATATTTCAAGAGTCACTGGTCAGGTTTGAATCTCCGAAGTTCACATTTCAAGAGTGACTGGTCGGGTTCGTATCCCCGAAGTCCACATTTCAAAAAGTGTCTGGTAGAGTAATGAATCCCCAAAGTGCATCTTCTTCACTAAGTGATTGGTCGGGTTCGTATCCCAGAAGTCCACATTTCAAGAAGTGTCTGGTCAGGTAATGAATCCCTGAAGTTCATCTTCTTCACTAAGTTTCTAGTCGGGCAATGAATCTCCGAAGTCCACATTTCAAAAAGTGTCTGGTCGGTCAATAAATCCCCGAAGTGCATCTTTCTCACTAAGTGACTGGTCGGGCAATAAATCCCCGAAGTTCACGTTTCAAGAAGTGTCTGGTTGGGCAATGAATCCCTGAAGTGCATCTTTTTTATTGAGTGACTTCTCGAGCTAGGAAAACTTGAGAATCACGCCTCAACTATTAATAAGTGGCTGATCGGGCTAGAAAAACCCGAGGATCATAGTCACAATTCAAGACACTTCAGTAAGTTTCACACACTCGACCTCTTGGGTTTGAATTCCCAAGGCTGACAATGTGAGCGAAGCTCGGAGGTCAGGTACATCATTTTTGTTGTTTACTTCTTTTGTCATGCATGTTGCTTTTTCGAAAAATTGATTTCAGAAATTCAATTTTCGAAAAACTAAGGGGGCAAACTGTGGACACCCTCGGTTTGATCGGCCCGCAATAAAAGCCCAAAAATGGGGTAATACGAATTTTGAATGCAAAAGGACCCGAAACTTTCTTTAAAAATGGACTTGAGAGCCCAAAACCCTCAATTAAGCCCAAAACACCTAGTCAGGACCCAAAACTTTAAATTTAAGCCCATGGGCCCTAGCTTGGGCCGAAGAGGTGACACCTCTTCGACCTAGGCCTAATAAGGTGACACCTCATCAGTCGTCGACCTACTTTGCATTAAATGTATTTTTTTGCCTCATTACACATGGAGTGGACCCACATATCTCTAATATGTAGATTTGTGCGGGAAAATATGACTTCAAAGGTAGAAATAAGGTGGAAAAGATAAAAAATCATGAAAAATCATGATCTTTTATCTTAGTTTAATTTTTGGGAAATTGAGAAAGTAAAAGGAGAAAATAGCTTATATAAAGGCTTTGGGAGGGCTGGAAGAGGGGATTAGAGACACAAAAAAAAAAACTAAGGAAAAGGGAAACACATTTAAGAGAAAAGGAAGAGGTAAAGAGTAAGAGAAAAGGAGAGAAATGTAAGTTTTTAGCTAAAAAGGGTTCATTTCCTTAAAGAAGATGAAGGTTTTCTTGCATTCAAACTACTTAAATCAATAAACCAAGCTCTGAGGACTCGGTTAGGTGCCTCAAACATGTTCAAGTCTGTGAGCATTCCTATTTTTAAACTTTTAGATTTTCATTTTAGTTAAAACTATATTCTTAGCTTTTCTTGCTTATTTTTATTATTATTGCCTATTTGAAGTTATATTGAAGGCATGATTGTGTAGAACATTGAATATTAATTGTAGATTTATGTTTATTAGCATCAAATTCTACTTATTTGCTTGTGTAGAATTATTTACGAGTTACGAAATATGTGATATGTTGTGTTCTATTGAAGAGGCGTCGCCCCTTTCATGATGTGGCAATCCTAGGTCGCCTCTTGGTCAAGAGGCAACGCCTCTACAAAGAGGCGATCGCCTTCTGACCAGAATTATGTATGATTATGCTTGCCTATATTACGCTTGTTTTGCATTATTCGCATGTTTTATAAATTCTTTCCTTGTTATATGTATTGTATCGCACGCAATTAGTCAATATATTATGTTTAATCAACTATTTGTTTATATTTGCTTAAGTATTTGTGTGTATGAAGTTAACAAGATTGGATTCTCTTTGTTGCTCCATAGTTTCTTTTATTTGTGAAAGAGTCTAATCTTTCTAGTTTTGTAGGGACCTTAGAGTAATTCTTTTAATCATTAGGAGTTAATCTCCTTAATTAGTTCTTGAGAGGATTCATCTGCGATTTGCCTTTGATTTATTATTGGTTTATTTTACTTTTATTTGAAGTAAAATGATGTAATCCTTAATCTCTTCCCTATTTATTTGATATGTACTTGTATAATTTATTATTTGATCGAATGTTTGGGCCATAAGCATGTAAACGGGACTAATGTGCAAATTTGAACTTAAACATAAAATCGGAAATGATTGGAATTCATACAATAATAAGAAAATAATATAATAATCAAAGATAATAAAATACAAAACAAATACGGAGGCCAACCGCAAGGTTGGAAGGGCATTCCAAAAGCCCATACCTAGTTTCCAAACCCGATATCTGATGACAACTTCTGGGAGCCTCTATGGAATCCAGTTGTTGTTTAGTTTGTCTCAGCATTTATTCGAGTGGCGACTCCATCTCCATAATGGACCTCAAGCCCATTTTGTATTTTTTAGCAAGCCCTGAGCTTACACAATGTCGTGGTCACCAAACACTTGGGCGCGCGCTAAACCCCGCCGCCTACAAGGGGTGACATTTATCTTTATTTAACCCTGATCCAAATGCACTCTAAATATAATAGAATTAGAGTGCTTTACATAGAATAAAATAAATGCATTTTAAAATGAGAATATATATATATGTTGAGTTTTAAAGTCATTAATTCCAAAATTTGACAAGTATCTATCTCCATAATTCAGCATTCACTTCTAATAAGTGTTGAGTTATTAAAATTCACAATATTTTATGTAAAACGTATTATAAAAGATCATATTTTCCTCCTAAAAATCCTATTCTAAACAGTAATACAATTCATTCCTTATTAAAAATCAAATTCTTATTTACTATTTACTTGATAAATTATCTTAGAGTACATCTTCAATATCCAATTAAATAATTTATTCCTAGTAAAATTAAATTAATTTATTTGATAAATTATTTTAGAATCTATATTTAAAAATATCAGTTAAATAGAATAGAGTCTATCTTCAAAACTCAATAATGGAAGTATAGAGGTATGTTTTTTTTATTGTTGAATGAACTATTGAAAGCTATAAAGAATTTTTAATTCATTTTCAGCTTTTCATGATGTGTTTCTATATAATTATATTATTTATTTATTATTTTTATTATATTATTTATATCATATTATATGAATGATTTTATAGATTTTTAACTAATTCATTGTTATATATATATATATTTTTTTTTTCATATTTAAAATTTATATTTTACATT